>JAFELO010000382.1:0-47171 GCA_017140195.1 Eumaeus atala | reverse complement strand
CCTATTTATCTTTATGTAAAAAATGAACATAAAATAAATACATAAATATTTAAACAGGTACTATTTTGGGTGATTTAAAAAAAATGTCCTGACATAATAGATGTAAAAGGAAATACATTCTTAATTAAACTACTTTGAGCAAACGCGCCAACTTTTGAAGAAAAGAGTCAACTCTCTTCTTCAAAAGTTGGCGCGTTTTGCAATCTCATATTTCGTATTCCTTGGCTGCCCGACTTCATACGATGTAGGAAATTATGAAAATGCTAAATAAACCGACTCTACTCCGTTCACTTAGGTATCTATTTTCATAAAATTACCTTCGATCAAGTGTAAATCGAACACGGACTGAAAACTGAGCGTGTAAACTACTCACATGTTTACAAGCCGTTGTTTTACATTCAGTATTTAATGTAAGCATTACTTAGTTCAGACACGGCGCGCGGTTTCTCTGTGCGGGTCTTTAACTGTGATATAATTGGTTGAATGTATTGTCACTGCTTGACGGGAATTCATGTTAACACTTGAATAAATAAATACACTTTATATACTATTTCCACAATTGTTTAATTTCATTTTACATTTACTGTTTCGACTTGTCATTATGAGGTAAACTATAGTATTTTTATTACTATGATAACCTTACACGACGCTCACGTTAAACCGCGCGGATCCTGTATACAGCGGACCAACCGCATGGTTAGCGCCGTGGAACTAAGTCTTAATTGTTATTGCATCAAATTAAAATATTCGTATTATATGTCTTTCTATAAGTACTTACCAACTTTTATATATTTTAGGAGTATTTTATTGTATCTTTTTTATTATATTTTTGTGAATTTGGCCTTCATATGTTTTGGCCATGTAAAAGCAACCGGGAGCTTCAAATTGAGTTCATTTGGCATAAGGACAAACAAATTTTTACATGTTATGAACTATCTATGATTTTTTTATCAAATAAATAAATTTGTTTCAATCTCAATAATGTTTTATTAGTAGGTACTTAAGCCCATTAAACCCAGACGATAAAGAGTCAAAACGTCTCATTACGCTACGTCCCTTAGGTAAATTACTTGTCCGTGTCGGGCCGGGATGGGAGCCCGGTCCACTTCACAAAGACACGGCGTCGTGGGGACTGTCATAGCGAAGCCGGACAGCCCCCGAGGAGGTGAAGTCTGGCCTTTTCGCCGAGGCCAGCCTGTCGCTGGAAGGGTCCTTTGCCTGCAGATCCGGGACCCTCCACTAATAGCGGCTGAAGGCTCCCGTAGGGGTTTAGTTGGTATTGCTACCCAATGGCAGAGTCCAACATAGGTCTGGGGGTCTACCCGGGCTCCCAGGTATCATGCGTAAATGCATTCCCCTTCGTCACCAAAAAAGAAGTTAAATTTACTTGTAAGGCTCACTGTAAATCGTTAAATCCCAGGAGGTATCTCATTTCTTAAAAATCAACAGTAGGAGCCGCCATTCTAATAAAAAAAAAATAGACAAATGTATCCCCTATAAGGGACTACCCTTGATGTGCGTTGGTTTGTGCTGTCCTTGTTGTCAAATGTTACCTACTTGTCGAATGGAGGCTCAGAGTCACTCAGCGTGCTATGGAAAGAGCTATGCTTGGTATTTCTCTGCGAGATATGGTGCGAAATTCGGAAATCCGCAAGAGAACCAGGTAACCGACATAACGCAGGGAATCAGCAAGCTGAAGTGGCATTGCTCGCAGAACCGATAACCGTTGGGGAAGAAAGGTTCTTGAGTGGCGGCCCCGCACCGGAAGACGGACTGTTGGATTGCCTCCTACCCGATGGACGAGTTGGTTAAGATGGTGGGGAGCCGCTGGATGTAAGTGGGTCGTGACCGTGACCTGTGGCGTACTGTGGGGGAGGCCTCTGTTCAGCACTGGACGTTGTCCGGCTGATGATGAAATAACCATGAATGAGCCGATCATGTCAAATTTAATGCATACCTGCTGCATTTTTTCATTTTTATGTAGTAAAAAATTGCTTCTTCGACATCCGTTGTTGTAATAAAATGGCCGTCATCCTACATCAATTCAAACACACATCACGCATGTCTGAACACTTTGAATCCGCACGGTTTGGAACCACGCGATTCTGTCTGATTTAAATCGCCTTATTTCATTACAGCCACTTTAAAAACATGGCTGCTTTGTTTTGTGGCGTACCAATGATTAGCCGGATTGAATACAACTGAGTGAACTTCCACCAGAAGGTGTTCGGTATTATACGTTATTGTATTGAAACAGAGTGGATAATTATCCGCCTCTTTGACAGGATTTAATTCCCATTTTTAGCAAAACAATGAAATACAGAGTTGAATACAGAGGAATATAAAAACTATGCCCTGTTAGGTACAAAAGTTTAGGTGTAAGCCTTCGTGGTTTTTTATTCGCATTTAGACATTTCGTCTAATTTCATACTTTCACTAGATCAAGAAGCCTAAAATCAAGATAGACAATGAGACGTCAGCCGCCATATTGAAGAACGACTCGCAATGACAATCCGGTTCATTGTTGGTCCGTCCCAAAACAAATCGTCCCTGTTTTTGAAAGTGGTTAACCGTAATGCAATACAGTTCGTATATAAGGATAAAAGTCAATTATGGAATAACCATATTTAAGACGACAATACTATGCTAATTGTTTTTTGATACTTCCGAGTTAAACTGAGCGCTTAGATTTTGAGAAAATTAAAGTTGTTCTGTATAGTCAATGATAATGACTTACCAAGGCGATGAAATCAATGTATTTTCGTGAAATATATGTTCTATTTATGTAAGTCGATATAAAATCAATGTATTTTCCTGAAATATATGTTCTATTTATGTAAGTTGATATAAAATCAATGTATTTTCCTGAAATATATGTTCTATTTATGTAAGTTGATATATAATTAATGTATATCAACATAAAAACGTAAAGTTGCAGAAAAAACCTCCCGAAGTAATAAACAGATTTCGGAGATTTGAGAATGTGGTAAACAGCTTCATCTAACATTTCAAAATCCAAATACTTCACACCAGAGACATTTCAATCCTTCATATATCATAGGATCATAGCACGAGGATCTAGGCAGATAAGTTAAGTGTTCATTATCCGATTGCGAGCCACATATACTCGATCTGTTATTACTTAACATATAAGTTCATCCATATTAATATACATGATTTGACCTTGTTCAGAGGTCCGTGTGTAGCACTTATTTCACAGTACGACTTATCTCCTAATCTGAATGTTATTATACACATATATATATATATAGTATTGAGATCGACATGATCCTTTTTAAAAAGTATTTAAAATACGATTCAATGTCAAACTAACGTCATTCAAGTCACAGCCATCCAGGCCTAAACTAAAACATGTTTTAACCAGCAAACAATAGCAAACAAAACCCACAACCATCGAGGTATAACTCTATGAGGAGCTAGTCACAATGAAACCAAAATACGATCCACCCACAAGCACCTACCCATACAGGATACGGCGTCGGTTTAACATGCTAAGCGTGCCTAAGAAGAACTTTATGCCTGTCAGCGATGGTATGCCGGAGGTCAACCCGAGAGGTATCAGGAAGTCTGCGCTGAGAGGGCACGGATCCGACAGGGTCCATGATATTGGGCTGCCGAGGTTGAGGTACACACTCTTGATAAGACAATGATAGACAATGACGACCGGCTGGCGCAGAGGTAGTAGCTCAGGTGAGCCGTGCTTGTTGCGCCAGCGGTCGCGGGCTCGATTCCCACCTAAGTCTTGTATATATACATTATATATATATTTATATATATATATATCCGCATCTTTAAATATAAAAACTCATTTTAGATATGTTTTAAGTCTTTGTAATCTTAAGTAAGTTAATACAGTTTGTAACGACAATCAGCGCTTCTTAGATCTTGTTTTATTTAACGAGTCGATGAGTCAAGTTGTGGTGCGCGAGGCTGAGGGGTCCCTTGTTCCCTCTGGCAGCTATCACCCTCCGCTTGAGGTTCATTTTAACAGTGTATCGGAATATAAACTGAATGACACGGCTATGTATGGCGCCAGATTACAATTAGCATGAGATTTTAAAGGAATTAATCTTGCTTTGCTTTACGAACGTCTATCGGAAGTTGATTGGTCGCCTTTGTAAAAATGAAATATCCTCAGAAGGCGATTGAAGGACTTTATTCAATTTGTCAAGAGAAAACAGTCAAGGTATACGTATCCACCATTGTACTCTATTGGTACGAAGCGTAACATAAGTTTAAGATCTAATTATCATAAATTATTAAAAGCAACAAATGATTACTTATATGGAGGATTATTCACTTACTACAGGGCACCAGTTAAATTAAATATAAACCACGATTTTGAACTCTACAAAACTAATATGGAGTTTAATGTAACGCTGGAGCCGAATATTCTTTGGGAATACCTGAGGTCTAAACGTAAAGCTGTGAAGTAAAAGGTGCTAAAAAATAAGCAAGCAGTACCGCCGGAGGAGTGCGGCAATCTATTCACGGAACATTTCAAAACTGTTCATGCGCCGGCACCACCGCAACTTTACGTCGACGATGCACTTGGGATGAGCGACAGTCGGAGCGGTCGTATACACATCGAGTGTACACGCCATGTTGATGTGCGGGGAGCGCTGAACAAACTCAAAGCGGAACGTTCCGTTGGCCCAGATGGTATTCCACCTTACACTACTAAAGACGGTGGACGCGTACTTATGTCACCGTTACACGACGTCTTCATAATATCCAGATATTTGGAAGACATATCGGTATCATTAGTATTTGGTAAATCGTTGTGAGTGGATTTTAGAATGTCATATTAGACAACAAGTCGTGCATCAACTTTCCGCTATATAAAAAGTCTCACGCATATTCAGTAGGTTATCCTACTATAAACCCAAGTTTGTTCCTCCTGGGAATGGTGGGATATTTTAATACTACAGATTAGATGTAAGGCACAATATTGCACTTCTTCTCCATCAAATAAAAGTAATTCGGTGCAGTAAAAATAACTGTGCAATATTAAATGATATACATGCGCCGGATGGTTGCTCGCCGTCGGAAACTCTTCGCGATACGGTTCTACAGGACGGCAAGCGCCGGACAGGCGCCACTTCCTCGTGCACTGCACTTGCTTAACGATCTTACACAAAGTAATAACGATCTGGACACATTTCACAATTCGCCTCTCCAGGTTATAAACAGTGTTAAGCCAATGTTGGCAGATAAGTAGTACATATAGCATTTTTTTATAATTGTATAGTTGTCGTGAATTAATGTGCTAAATTGTGTTTTTATGTCGCCTGTTGAGCGAAATGGGCAACTATAATGTCTCTTCGTGTATGCTCTTATACCAATACGTATTGTATATCTGTAATAAAAATCTTAGATTTATATATCAATTTATTAATATGATATTACTTATTGCTTAAATTTATGAAAAATATTTAGTATATTTCCGTTTAGTACCCGTGTTCTATCATGAGCTCTAGGCTAACGCGGTGTGATTCACAGATATCATTACAATATAAAAATATCTTGATCTTCTTCACCAGCTGCCACGATGTAACGACAGATATACTTTGTGTAATGTATATTAACATCCTTCTAACTTAGTAGTATTTTATCTGTAGACCAACTAGATTGTTTTTCTATTACTTTAATGCAATTTTAGCGGTTTGAAACTTTTTTTTAATTTCAATGTTAGTAATAGGCACTGTCGTACCCTCAGGTACCCCCCAACAATAGTGATTTAGCCAGGCCGAAAATTCCTTGCGAAATAAGAAAAAAAAACAAATGATAGATATATATACAAAATGGCGCATTTCCGGTGCCCTAAAGCACATTCCACCTGAAATCAAGTATTGACAGTAGAGTGCCCACGTGGAATACACAATTTACGGCGATCATGCTCCATTTTAGCCCCAAACCAACGAAAATCTGCACATCATCTGAAATATTTCTAGACGAATAGACCAAATATTAAGTAGGTTATTTTTTCCGTATTCGTAATCAGAATGGGCTATTGAATACTCTTTTTAGGTACAGTGTCTTAAAAAGCATTCTGCAAATACCTACGTCTTACATTACAAATTGAAAGGAAACAAGGAGAGAGCGAAGAGTTTACTGCAAAAGTATGTTAAAGTCTAAGCATTTTGCACCCTTTCAGAAAACTGATGTTCGTTAAAAAATACTACAAGAATTTACTATCTCCCGAGAGGTTGGAACGAATCGACAGGACGATAGAGGCGTCCAACGGCACCATCTACTCCAAACTGGCCAACGTTGTGATCGACCTGAAGAAGCAGGATGACAAGAAGGAGAAGAGAAAGAAGCCTTGGACTGAAACTGATTGGAAGAAGCACATGGACTACATCGGTCAGATTGCTGGACCTAAGAAGGACTTCACCCCACCTATGGCAAAGGTGACTACTTCTTACATACGCATGCGCAGTCGTCGATTTGGCAAGTAACTGGCGATGCCCATGAACATCCGTACAACATAAATATTTTTTATAAACATTTTCTATAATAGAAAGAATTCAGACAGTCAAATATAAACATTCGCATAATTGTTAAGCAAACGTGTTGCCTTCCTTCATTGCAATAGGCCACCGGAAATTCATAAACCTAAAGGGTGAGCGAGAGGTAACCCACGCCAGCGCCGAGTCTATTTTGGCTACCTCGCGCGAGCTGCCCCCGACATCAAAGTCGGAGGACGAGGGAAGTCTTGGTCCCTATGGTTATGATAATCATAGTTAAATTAACTGTTACAAAAACTCCCATATCGGGATGCATCTCTCCCAGTAGAGACGGGGGTCGGTCCCAGCAACCACCAAGACCAGCAATGCGGTGAAGCTATATTGGGCTCTCTAAAAAAAAATTAATTGAAAAAAAGGAGATATTTGCCTCTTTCGGCACAGACGGCCACGTTTTAGGCTGGCTTTTTCTATATTATCTCCATGATTCGTACACTTTAATCTCATCTTAGTACTTTTATCTAATCTTATACACTTTTCTGTAATCACGGTACATTAGCAAACGACCGCGCCGGTAATGTACAATGTCCTTTCAACCAAATGCGTTCAGTAGATTTTGAGAGAGTAAAATAAACATATATACACTCTAACACTTAAAATGTCAATGTTTCAGAGGGGTCCGAGGAAACCTATTAAAGAACTGCTACCAAGGATCAACCAAATATGCCACTTCCCTTCGTTTAAGGAGTACAGAAGGCTTTCACAGGAAAGTTGGTATAGAAATCCTGTGAAGGTGCGTCCCTATCGTAATATTTTTTTCACTTACCTTAGACAAATACTGGCTGTATTTTGTCGGAGTTTTTGACGTGATAGCGTCTTGTAAATAGGTAACGTTAGCTGCGGACACGAAAATGATATATTTCGGAAACCGATTTACAGAAACCCTGCTTTTTTGTTTTTTGTCCTCCTCTCTTCATCCTCCATCGACCATAGGAATCTCAGAAACCCCTCGAACAGCTAACGAGGTGGTACCATGTGAGAGAGGTCCTCCTTTCTGGGCGTGCATCACAATTCGCCTGCAATGTATTACCTAATACCAACATTTATTACGTTAGTTTTGATTGAAAATAAATCGTTTACAAGCGTTCAACTATAGACTTAATGTATATTTTGTAATTTCTTGTCTTGTTGTTTTGTGCAGGTGGCCCCCGGTGCTCTGAAGTACGTGATATCGGACCGCGTGAAGAAGCTAGCTGCTCACAGAGCTATACCGCAGGAATAAATCAAAATTACCATCTACCATTTGTAACATTTGCAATAACACAAATTTCACAACAAAAACGATGTTCTTTTTCCAAAAGTCCTTTCTGTACTGCCAGTGTGCTGAGCTGTGAGGGCGAATGCAATAACGTCACCGGCAGTACTACCGGTAAAACAAAAACAAAATTCTTTCTATACTTCACTTCCGGCACTTGTTGATTATTGTAAACCACCAACCAAAGTTTGGCTTACGAGGGGTGATTGATAAGTATACGAATCGACAAAGAAAATCTTTGATAATCTATTTAAAACAATTTTATTTTTCAACGCAATTTCCTGCTACCTCGATGCATTTAGTCCAGCGCGTCTCCAATCCCGTTACGCCGGTTTGGTAAAATGTTTTCTTTAAATTTTAACGGGTTAGACCCGTTAAAATACTCGTCTACGGCGACAATGACTTCACCGTTTGATGAAAATCTTCGGCCAACTAACCATTTTTTTAGATTCTGGAATAAGTGGACGTCGTACGGGGCCAGATCTGGGGAATAGAGGGGATGCAGTAACAATTCCGCAATTCGTGTAGTTGGCCAACTACAACTCTTGACGAGTGCACAGGTGCGTTGTCGTGGTGGAACAAAGCTTTATTTTTGGCTAAAAGAGGCTGTTTCCTTTGGATTTCTTTACCAAACTTTTGTTGCAAGCTTGCTTAATACTCTCCATTTATTGTTTTTCCTCTTTGCAAAATAATCCCTCGAGCATCCCAAAAAACAGTAGCCATCACTTTGCCGGCCGACAAAACCGTTTTTGTTTCTTTCGGCAAAGGTTTTTCGCTCACAGTCCACTGCTTAGATTGTTCGTTCGTTTCAGGAGTTCAACTTTAAGCTCCGATCATTCGAAACGATGATTTTGAATCTTCTTGATCATGTCCGGATTCGTGGTCTCATTTGGACGGCCAGATGTGTTGGCGTTTTCGCAGCTCTGTCTCGTACGTTTAAAATCAGTTACCCAGGTGTGAATTGTACTCAATGTAGGAGCAGTATTACCTAAAACACTGTTTAGTTTGACTTTAATCAGGGTTGCTGTTTTCCCTTTTAAAACGTAAAACTTTATCACCGCACGAACTTGGTTTCTTTCCATTGTTGAGATAATTAACGGCAGAAAAAGTTCTACTTCCCCTCACACAAATTCTATCAGTTAGAATAAATTCAAATTTAGTGTTCTATTTTCAAAGAGATATGGAATATAATGTATTATTATTTATTTTTTTTTTATCTTTTTTAACTTCGTCGTTTCGGCCAGTTATCAATCAGCCTAGTATAAGATGATAACGAAATATGGTGTGAAAAAATAGGAAATTTCAATATCCTTCCGAAATGGAATAAAAAGTAAATTTTTAGGGTTCAAAATGGTAGCACTCCATACATGATACTGGGGGTAAAAAAGAAAATCGAGAGGCCACTGCCGTGCGAGTCGTCCCCGCACGGAACGGAACGGAAAAAAATTACTGAACCGATTCGAGTGAATTTTGACATAGTATTAATGTCGTCCTAACCGAATTTCTGCCACGGCAGTCATGTCTATTGAGACTATCCATCTACGCAGGACACGTTATACTGCACAAATGTTTGCGCAGTAACAAGTGAACTTCCTGTATATACCCTCGTTCTCCTATCCCGATGGGACGGCGACGGCAAATCCGACAAGACCGGAGTGAAACCAGGCGCAGGACCGACGGCTTAACGTGCCCTCTGAGGCACGGGGGTGTACCACCGCCAACGTCCTGATTCCGGACTGTTATTAGAAATTGAATAATTCTAAAAACTTTTTGTATGGCGATTCGCATATTTCATCTTTCACTTTGACATAGGCATAGATTACAATTAGGAACAACAAAAATAATTTCTGTCCAGAAATAAGACAGATTCCCTTGGGACAGATTTTACACGGGTAAACTCGCGGTACGCGTCTATTAACATAAGACGTAGTTTACAAATTATCAGGTGACTTCTATAATCCATGCAAAGTAAAAAAATATATGCAAAGCAATTATTTTAATGACATTTATTGTTGAAACAAAAACAATCAAATTCGATTATCTTTTTATTTACAATGGTAACATTTGTCATAAATACTTAAGAACAATACTGTCTATAGAATTATTACAGATCACAATTTGGTAATAAATAAATTACTATTTGATTAACTACGGTGGCTATACGGAACCACTGCACACCCCATCGACGTTTACGATATCGGAACAACGCTATTTCAGAGTGAAAATGTTGTGTCAATTAAAATTTTCGATATCGATAAAAATGAGAGGACAGCGAACGGGAATACACCTTACTGCGATAATCAATGTCGATAAAAACTAATCCACATTTACGATATAGAGACACATTCGTCACAACTCTATCGATGTGTACTGTGGTCATGTGTTCGCATCGACACAATTACGAGTGAGGTGTCGGGTGTGCGGTGTTTCCTCACACTTATCGATGCAATCCATCGATCTATTGGAGCGCGTGTATGACCGCGTTGGTAAAGTCTTTGGTAGTGGACTGTCCACCCAAGTCTTTGGTCCTCACTTTCCCGTCGGTCAGTACCCTGAAAAATTATATTAATATTTAGAAGTTGTCTAAATTTCAAAGTAAAAAAGGACGCTATGCCAGCACTTATACAAGTTTCTATAAGTTTTAACATCGCTCGTCACAGCTGGCCTGTAAATTTGTCACGTGATTTACATTATAAATACAAGTTTCACATGTACCGTGGTTTCATAAAACCACACCATTACAACATATTACTCCAATGGTGCGATGTCTATTTTCATCAAATCATATAATTAATTGTGACCTGATAGTGTGGTACATGTGTGCGTGTACATACTTATTGACACGATCACGGCGGAATGGGTGTGCTTGTTACGTGCGCACATTTTCGTTCTTGTGTAGATGTAACTATACATAGTTGCGTGTTATGTGCGTGTATATATACGTACTTGTTGATGGCGTTCTTGATCATGTTTGCGTAGGTGTGCAGGTTGACGTGCGTCAGTAAGTTGGCGGAGCACAGCAGCATGGCACATGGATTTGCGATGTTCTTGCCCACCGCGCCGGAGAAGATGTGACGCGCGCCCTTAAATGTGCATGCATACACATTGAATTAGTATATAACAGAATTTAAAAAAATATCTTAAAATTTCAAGGAGTAATTCTCGTATATAACGGCTTTAACAGTTTTGGAAATTCTTAGTGTTGAGATACTAATAGCTACCTGTATGACACACACCGTAGTTGTAGGATGCGCCCACGACCACGCTGGCCCCGCCTACAGGCCCGCTGGCGATGTTGCCAGCTCTCCTCTATCTATATAGTGCACCTGCTCGAACACGGCGCACTCGGCGCTGTAGGATGCGCCCGCGATCGCGCCGGCGTCGCCTACTGGCCCGCTGGCGATGTCGCCAGCTCTCCTGTCTATATAGCGCACCTGCTCGAACACCGCACACTCGGCGCTGCAGGATGCGCCCGCGACTGTCGGCTCCGCCTACTAGCCCGCTGGCGATGTTGCCAGCTCTCCTCTATCTATATAGCGAACCTGCTCGAACACGGCGCACTCGGCGCTGTAGGATGCGCCCGCGACCACGCCGGCCCCGCCTACTAGCCCGCTGGCGATGTTGTCGATGATATTGCCATACAGGTTGGGTGTCACCATCACATCAAACTGTTTTGGGTGCGAAACGATCTGCATGGTGCAGTTGTCTACTATCATACGCTCGAATTCAATGCGCGGGTACAGCTTCGCGATCTGAAAATAATCAATAATATGTTATTTGCCAGGTACGTATAAAACTGAAACTGGGCGGAAGATTTATTGTATTATGATTATGATAATTTATTATATGAATAATAATAAGGAATAAGCAATTATTATATTTAAAAGAAGTAATGTCTTTATGTTATAAATAAAATTTTCGTGTCACAATGTTAGTCATCTCACTTCTTCGAAACGGCCAATAGCAACGGCAAAAGAACGTTTGCCGCGTCTCAGCTAGTAAATACAATGATTGTGCCTATTCGAAAGTATTACTCCAAATGCAACAGAAAGCTGCTACGTACTTCCTCGCAGCTCTTGAGGAACAGCCCGTCGCCTAACTTCATGATGTTAGCCTTGTGCACCGCAGTCACCTTCTTGCGGTTCATCTTCACGGCATAGTCGAAGGCGAACTTTGCGATGCGCTCCGACTTCGCAGCCGTGATGATCTTGAGGCACTCCACCACTCCTAGAAGCACAAATGACATACGCGTCACGATTATACAGAATGTACAACAAAAAAAAACCTAACGCATACTCTAGTGGTGTAACACATTCAGCTTAAAGGTACTGTAACAATCTTAAAAGTACTGCAATAATCTAAAAACTACTGCAACTTTATTTACTTCACATTAGAAATATTTCTTCGCTATTAATTAAAAGGCGAAAGTCAACTCGTGTCATTTAGTAATCAGCCGATTCCTGAGTGACATGAGGTTGAACACAAATTAAATTCCTTTTATTCATTATTTTACGTAAAATGCAAAAGTCTCTTAAATTTTGGTGTTCTTTCTAAGATTCCTTTTGTATCTGAATACTGATAATGCACTCTATCCCACGTCATAATATTGGAAAGGTTTTTTTGTACACACTGTATTTAGACATAGGCAGTAACAGAATTGTAAAATTTTATGGTACTCACACACCTAAGTTACTGGATAAATTTTATGGTACTCACACACCTAAGTTATTGGACAAATATGATGTTGGTAGTGAGGTGATGATGAAGGATATTATCTGACTCGTAATCCAGCGCCGAGTGTCTCTACTGTTGATTATTAAGTTCACCAGAGACGGGCTCCAAAGAAAATAACGCCAGGTACAGACTCTAAAGTATTTTTTACCAGAGACCGCCTCTAAAGAAAATACGGTCAGGGGCGGACTGTAAAAGAAATTTTACAAAATAAAAAAAGAATTACCAGGCACGGACTCATGCTCCAGCGCCGAATACTCTCCCTCAGTCTGCTCTCGGATGATGATGCAGTCGACGCCCTCATGACGGCACTTGACATTGGGCAGCGACTTGACGTGCACCACGTTGGCGTACAGGTCGAGGTTGTTGCGCATCTTCATGTTGAGCGTCTGCAGCTCGCCCGTGTGAGAAAAGTCCGGCGTAGCCAGGACACCCTGGAGCATCATCAGATCGAAGGTCAGGGGTACAATTGTTTTTCAAAATCTCGCAGCGCGCCTGTACTACTACTTGGTTTGCAGTCTATCAGCAGCGGCACTCACGGGCCCACTTCTTATAAAGAGACGGAATAGCGGCGGAAACGAGCCCGGGTTCGAATCCGTAAGTTGAGAGCTTAGATTGATAGAAATAAAATAACGCGACTCTAGAGAGCTCTAATAATAAATAAATTAAGAATACGGCTTTTGACGATTTGTAGCGCAAATCGACCCCCTCCGTCAGAGGGGGGGGGGACGAGGAGGCCGGCCTCCTCAGGTAAGCCGAACATAAAACGAGCTCAATTATCCTTATCCACGACACCGCAACTCAAACGGCATCGTGCGCGCGCCGTCCCACTAGAGTGGGGAGGGGGACCGCTTCCCCCCCCTTTCGGTCCCAAAATAATCACTATAAAGTACGCCCACAATCAACCCTGTACATCTCTTCCCATCTGCGGGAAAAGAGGGGGGTCTGTCCCCCTGTGGTCTCCCTAAACCTGAAGACAAAAAAGTCTTCGTAGTCGGTCGAACTGCTGAGGCTGGACTGGCGCCGCCAATCAGTATTAGGTCCTATCGAAAGAAAAAAAAAGTCTTCTTCCTTGTAACAGTCCATGTTCGTTGAATGGGCGTGAGTATTTGGAATGGAGAAATAGTTTACTAAATGTAGTTTCAGTCTTATAATTAATAAAGTATCAAAAATCCACAGAAAGTGTATTCTTTTCAACGTCTTTTCTGTATATGTAGAGGAAAAAGACGTATGGGGCGTAACACTGACAACTGACTGCATGTTTTATTTGGAATGGATTATGTTTGTGAAACGATGCCGGGATACTTTTTTAGCATAGCAGAATAAACGACAAATCGGAGCTAACAGGAGACTGCCGACGCATATTAATATTCGCATATGCGTTGCCCTGATTCTCCTCATCCCCGGTAGGCTGCTGGTTACTGACAAACTGCATGAAACGTGACAGCATAACCACTTTAAAAGAGGTTTCATGTGAGCGAAAGGTACCTCCTTGGACGTGTCGACCAATTCAGGTGCAATCCAGCATGGCGCTACCTGATACAGGATTGTAACGCGCAAATTATAAATGTTACGGGTACCTTAATGCAAATCTTGTTGCGTGCAATGGAGCCGACGACATCTTCTATGGGAGCGCTGAGCGTCGGGTTCACCTCGGAGAAGAAGAAAGTCTCAAACTCCACGGGAATGCTGACCGCCTGAAAAATTAAATATATTTTAATTTGGTTTCAAAGATACTTGAGTGCTTTTGATGAGAAATCAAACAAATTAATAACGGGTACGTCGCGACCGCCGTCATTCTGGATCGCGTGATACCGCCGGCCAGTGACCGCTGTGCTGTCAGTCGCGTTTCGTACGATTTGTGAATAACCGGTGGCCCATTGTAGAAGAGACAAGGAAAGGATAACGTCTGCATAGCAATATTCATAGACAACTTAAATATAAGGAAGGCGTAACGTACATGGCTCCACCACGGTGCAAGCCTTGTCGTGGCGGTGTTGTCAGTAGCCTGGGTTGAAGGCGGACACCACGGCCGAAGCCCATTGAACCGAGGAGGCGGGTGCTCTTTGTACCCCTCTTATAAGAAGAGGGGTACAAAGAGGAAAGGGCGGCGTTTTTGTACACGGGGCGAGGGCTGAGGATGGTTACCTCGCCCCATTGCACTGTCCCTAAGTCTGTGGGGTTGTCCTGTGGAGAATTCCACCTGTGGAGATGGCGTCGGTCCCTTCGGGAGCAGACTAGCCGGCCACGTGCCCTGATGTTTGGCACTCGCGGTGGTTTTTGTGGGTATTATGGACTATAATGTGCCGCGAGCTCACACCACTGGACTCCACCCAGGGCTGGTGAAGGCGCGTAAATGCGTTTCACCGCATCAACGAAAAAAAAGGCTAGGCTGACGTGGTGTGATAAGTCCACAGATTAAATGTTTAATTCAAATTATAACTTATTTGCATACATTAATGTCTATTATTACACAGCAATGATATAAAGTACCTCTGCACTCAACTTTTTTTTCCTCAGGGAAAATGTTTTAAAGCACCGTTCAACCGCCTCATAGGTGTGTCGGACTCGAGGTACGACACACCTATGCCCGTACCACCACCGACCAAAACCCAATGCGACAGCCTTCAGCCGTTGGGATGGAACCAGTCAGCGACAGAACACCCCGGCGAACCCATGCGCTCAGCCTAACCAGTGCGGTGTGTACTTACGATCTGTGTTAGTTAGGCTCATTGGCCGAGAGAACACACGTACATAAATCTGCATAAACTATGCAGACGTTTGTGGATGTCAAAAGGCTCCGACAGCCCCGGTGTAAACTTTTTGTCCCACTATAATAGAAATAAAGTTTGTCTCCGAATACCTTGAACACTTCCTGTACAGCATAGACCAGCTCCGGCCCAACACCATCTCCGGGGATCAAGGTACACTTGATTCGTTTCTCCTGGGTAGTTTGCTGTACATACAAACATTATTATATACTCTTATATTGGCGTGCTGTTTTATTTTGTATAAAAAATAGTGACTAAAATAGATAAATTGCAAATATCATATTGTATAATAAATTGAATATTTATTATGCAATATGATATAATAAATATTCAAATTTTTGTTTCGACATGAGAACCATCACCTGTTTTTTAGTGTTTCATAATACATTTTTTTTAGGGCTCGAAGGTAATAAATACCTGTATAGATCTGAATCTTAGTAAAACTAGGCTAGTAGGCTTAACAGACAAGTGTGTCTTTGATATATAACTAGCTGTGCTCCAAGTTTTCAGCAGTGTAAATTCCCTGAAGGGATTCATTGATTAGGGATGAC
This sequence comes from Eumaeus atala, assembly GCA_017140195.1. NCBI lineage: Eukaryota > Metazoa > Arthropoda > Insecta > Lepidoptera > Lycaenidae > Eumaeus > Eumaeus atala. The sequence goes on along the minus strand of JAFELO010000382.1, from coordinate 31,315 downwards.
AAGTATTTTTTTATATAGGTACAGATTATAATCTAGAAAATATATATTGCATAGAATTTCCTACAAATATATTAATATGTTTGCATGATAACATACATACAAACTTCCATATTTTTACATGAGTAGATTACATCTGTTCTGCTACCAGCATTCTGAGACGTACTTGCATAAATTGTCGTTTGTAAAGTAAATAATACTCTACATATGCTAATGGCAGTTGGTAGTACCACTTGATAGTGGTTATTATTGCTCACTTATCCTCCTATTCTAAAAAGATTATACCATGCAACCTTCAAATTTTATGTGTACGTACAAATTTTTCATATAATTTGTAACGTAATCCAGACGTCTGCATATGGAAATTATTGTCTCATGTCGTTGAGCTGATCATACTGACCTTGTAAAGATAGAAAAATAATTATGGAATTCTCGATACGGTTTCCACAAATTTTTAATGCAGTGGACAAAACCAACATAGTTATATTGTTATAATGCATAGGGACAACACAAATCCATGTATTGGGACTCATACATGCTGTTATATTTCCCTTACATACATCTAATTGTACCATGTTTAAAACCCATGCTATATAGTTTATAATATATGCATGAACCAGATTATATCACAACTATTTTATTCAAAACTTAAATCCCAATATGCGAACACTTGTATATTCTGGCTATAAAAAATATTTCACATCTCTCCCCGAGAGCCTAAGCAATGCAAGATTTTCCATAAAATCCTTGTCAAAAAAGTTGATAATGAGTTAGCCAATAATGTGATAAGGATGTTTATATTAAACTGACAGTTGTCTGCCTGATGACAAGTAGCTAGTTACATGTTTAGGACTGGTCCAACCAACCAGGAACCAAGTGCGTTAACAGATCCATAAAATTATTATTACTTAAACTCAAATTTTGAAAACATATATTATTTGTAAAATTGTGTTTATTAAATAGTAATTAATCTTCCTTTTTAATTTGAAACTTTTACTCTCTATCACTCTATTACTCTGTATCACTCTATTACTCTGTATCAGTCTATTACTCTGTATCACTCTATTACTCTGTATCAGTCTATTACTCTGTATCACTCTATTACTCTGTATCAGTCTATTACTCTGTATCACTCTATTTCAGTGTACTTATTTCCAAGTGCTACTCCACACTTCACTGGCATAGATCCAGAGAAGCTAGGCAATTAAATATATATAAAATTTTGATGAATAGAATAGTTGTTGTGGACACCATTTAAGTAACATGCATGGACAATAATTAGTTAATCCTTACATTTGTGGAGTATTCTTAGATTTGGAGAACTTGTTGATGTGCGCATAGCTCTGAAGTAAAGCTTACCAACACATTAAATAATCTTTAATAATTTTGAATTTACAATTGATATGTGTCCAGAAAGTATGCCAATTTGTATAACATCTCCATAGGAATATCAAATATAAAGCAATGAACCAAAAAATAATATTTATGAAAAATAATAATATATTTTTAAAATTGTAAAAAAAGAAAAAATAAGTCGCCTCTGTGGTGTAACGGTGCGGGTGTCGCCTGTTAAGACCGTCAGCGGCGTGGGGTCTTTGATTCGATCTCCAGGTCAGGCATCTATTATTATATGTTTTTCAGATTATTCTGAGCATGCACTACATTGTTGATTGTAATGTGCCCGAAGTAGCCATAGGCTTGCAACCTATGACATCATGGGCCTAAGTACCTTAGCTAGCCGTGGGTGTGCTAGTATATCTACTGGATTTACTAGCACAACTCTGCCTACCTCTTCGTGGATAATAGGTTTGAAGGTACTTTTAAAATTGTCTTATAAAAAATGATTTCTTACAATATCTTTAGGATAATACTTTTAGAAACATCGAGAGCTTTAGTATATAAAAATAAATGTTCAGCTGCATATACAAGGTGATAAAAAATTGGAATGCCTAACAATAACAACATCGCAACATCTTCACAACCATTCTCTGACAGAATAGACAATGAGAGCAGTGTTAAGTATCAAGACCATTATATAATTGTCTTCCTTCGCATTCATAACTATTTTCATTCAAACACACAGATGGCTAAAAGAGAAATATAAATAAAAATAACATTTAAATTAGTCCTTTTCCAAATATCAAAAATTTACAATGAAATAAATGAATCTATAATAAAGCAATCACTTGTATCAATATATCATATCAAAAATACTTTAAATCTAAAAAATAAATTATGCTGCATGATCAATAATAACAGGTTGTTTTAATAATTATTGCCATAATTTTTAAATTCGGAATTGTCAAAATTTGTCCATGACTTGGGTATACTTTAAATTGATTATGTTAGCTATGCTCATACGTCATAGTGAAGTTCCAAGATATGACTTGGTATAGTTCAGAAGGATTGGTGCAACCATGAGATTGTAACAAATTCCCTCTTTCACTGCATTGGATGAGTTCACAGATCAACTAGACAACCATTAAAATAATGTTGTCCATAAAACAAATTACAAATAACTATTTTCTTTTTATTTATTTTTTTCATATAGAGTCAAAAGCCCATGATCATATTACTTATATGCTAGTACTCTATATACTACATCTGATATTCTACATGCTAATTAATATATAAAATATGCATTCATATTGAGTGCAAGAATTTAAGCTTAATTACTGCGGAACGTCAGATCAGAGTCATAATGTAATGTATTTTTCTCACCAGTTCTATACCAGAGTAGAGGTACGCAGCAAAATATAGTATGTGCCTACATAGAGTACTATCAACCCATTTTCAGAACATACACAGAAAATGCCATAAAAACTGGTCACACCTTTTCGAACAGAGGCATTTGGCCACAAATACTGTGATATTGTGATTTTTATACATAAGATTTGTTCATAGTATTTTTTTCGGTTCATTGCTTTGGTATTTATTATTAGTACTAGTTAGTATTCTCACCAGGGTGCCTGCAACTGATTCACATACTTTTGGTTCGGCATTTACCGCAGATGTGTGCAGACCTTTACCTACATGTTGTGAACCCTGTAAATGAAGTCATGTAGTAGTAGTTATAATACATTCAGAAATTGTATAGTACAGATGATTTTATTAGATCAATAGTATAAAAAAGTGGAAATAATAAAATAGTGTTAATTAATTTATTTAATTTTCTTTCTGTTTTTCTGTTAATTGTAGAGCTCTGTAATTTGTAATTTAAATGCTGTGTACATATGTATTTGGACATCACACTTAAAATATATTGGGCCTAGACAATTTTGTATGTATTGCGTTATTATTTATTCCTAAAGTGTTGTCTATTTCATACCTTTCGAATAAAATATAGTAAAAGGATCATCTACTTAACCTCAACCAAAAATAACAGAACAATCAATTTAATCAAAATGATCACGTGAGGTTACTTGATATAACACATACGTATTGCGACTAAATTAGAACATATTACTTTGCAAGACACTGCAATAAATGGTACAATGTACAATTAAATGAGTGTTTTTCAAATCAGAAGTTGTAGAGCAAAAATTTTGGCAGATATCTGTACTAGAATGTTACGAAACAGTTTTGTGATGTATTTAACTCTTGGCATGAAACACGCATATGTAAATAAATTTGAAAATTAAGATATACCTGTACCACTGTACGGAATAAATTCCTAGTGAATAGAGCCATTTTAGAGTTCAGAAACCTTAAAAAGGTTTATTTAAAAATGTTATTTTTGGCTCCTCTTGATGCCAAAAAGTCTATTTGGAATGCCAAATGCGAATTGCCAAATGTGACATTGTCACTTTCAAATGCCAAATGTCGAGTGATAACCACAGAATACGCATGCTCAAATAGGAAGTTAGTTGGCGCCTGTAAGTCAACTTTTCATTTATTATTCTGACTCAATCAACTTTTCTCTAATTGTCCTTCATTGGCCGATCAAAACTTTTATTTCCATAAGTTGTGGGCTGAAATCGATTCTACATTGATTTCGCTGGCTCAATCAACTAATCTTTAAGGAACTTCATATTTCCGATCAACGATTGTAACTGTTCGATTCTCACTTTTGACGTAATAACGTCTAGTAATTCGATAAGCTGCATTAACGAAGAACTATGACGTGATAATAGTCATAGCAATGTTCAGAATGACTATAGTCTGCGAGGGAGAGGTAGTAACAAATCCTTCCTTTCACGCCATCTGGCGATGCGTTCACAGTTCATTAGAGAACCATTGTAACATATTTATAAATAATACCAAATTATATCGTTCGTAAACCGACTTACAAACTATTCTTAAAATCATACTTCTTCGAAGTCGTAATCGTGCCCGGGATACGGTCGCGGGGAGTACAAGATTCATCGTTATCAAGTTATAAAGATAACATACATAAATAAGCGATGTGGTTAGTTATATAAAAACGAGTAGCATAGAAAAGGAAGATACGAATGCATTACTATCTTTATCTATTTACTTTCGCACGAGCATTGGGCAGAGAGAGAACAAAAAAGAGACACAGTGTGAACTTATTTACTGTGTCTCTTTTGATTTAGGTGGCCGGGTTTTCTTCTGGCTTCCCTTCTCTATCTATAACATTTCCATGTGTTAAGTTACTTATCCTTGAATGATTTTTATGCCGTTCATTTGTGCGTTTGAAGATTCATTTCTATAATGTGTTAATACACGTTTGGTTTATTCAAATAGTTTAGAGACTATTGAATATTTAATAATTAAATTTATGTAGTGCCCTGCTATATTGCAGCGGAATTGGGCCGGCACGACCGGAGAGGTACCTCTAGCTCACTTGATAACGACGTGAAGAGACATCTGTGGTGTCGCAATTGATTTTATACACATTATTGTGTAAATTAAATTAATATTTAATAGATGCAACCATTTATTATCTAGACAAGTATGACTTTAATAAACAAAACGTTTATTGAATAGCTTAAACATATTGTTCTTTTAACATTATCAGTTAAATGATACTTTTCATATAATTATGAAAAGTTTGTTTTTAATTTTGTATTGGGTGGCAAATCATTGTTTTATCATTTCAAATTAAATTTTAATTAGGCTGGTAGCACTGTGTAAAGCGGAAGAATTGATTTTACGTCATTTTCCTAAGTCTTGTGACGGCGCAACATTTGAACTTTACATTCCGATTATTCCATGGAATAGTGATAGAACATCAAAAATATGGTCGCTTGAAAGTTTCACTCTTTAAAAAAATTTTATTAAAATTCAACAAAATTTTTCAGCAAAAATAATCCTCTGGTAAGTCATTATTAGTAAACACCTCCATTTTTAGATTTTAATCTTTTTTATAATTTTTTTTAAATTTTGCAATGACTGCATTATGAAATTTTGAATTTATGAAAGACAATTATGTTTTTAATAATTATCACAAAATATTGAATTGTAGTTGTAACGCAAACAGTGGGTTATATATTTGTATTTTCATTCATATTTTCGAACAATGTGGATTGATCAATGTTTTTCGACATCTTTATCGGCTGGGGCTCAATAAATGAAAATACAAGAGATAAAGAGTTCGATAGGTCAGACCTTGTTACTAATGTTAAAGCGACAAAGTCCGTTTATCATTACTTTCAATTATTATTTATTTATTAGTCTTTCTTTAATGTATCTATAATCATAAAGTTGTAAAGTTTATACGATTGAATGCGCCTATCTGAGGAATTACTATATTTTCTGTGTTATACAGGTAATTTACGGAACGGTATACGGAAAAGGTATCTACCATCACGTTACGAAAAATATGAGTGGCGGGTGCGGTTGGAACCGCAGGGCACTGCTAGTTAATTAATGAAATAAAATCAAATATTTTGTTCAAATAATATTTTCATTACGTTTTCGTTATTGGGATTGTTAATTTTTTATGGACTGTTCATGGTATATAATATATACGTCCGTCCCTCTGAGAGCTCGATAGCCCGTCGGTCCTACACCTGATTTCTCTCCGATCGTGTCGGATTACCGTCCCACCGGAACCGGAGAGCGAGGAAACAGAAGGGCATTTCCCTGCGCAACCACCATAAAATGGCATGTTCGTATAGGCTAGACTTTATAGAGATGGCCGAAAATCGGCTAGGACGACTTTGTTACACCATAGGATCAGTTTTCTTTCGCTCATTGTTACCTGGTAGTTTTAAGTTTTCACTTCCTTCAACAGTCCCTATGCCAGTTTCATTTAAATATTTACACATAAAAAGTAGATCTGATAAGTATGTTTGACAGAGAGATAGGATGGAAAATGGTAGACGGAGGTGTGTGGCGCTGGTGTTAGGGCCCAAAACGCTATAGAAGTGTGCTCTATATGGGTGTACAGTGCCACGATCTGGTAGCGGTGCTTGGAGAAATGAACCTCGTGAGACTTATTCGTTTCATGCTCGAGAATGACAGGTTCCGGAAGGCAGTGGTCTCATTCTGCGAGAATGTCCATAAAGGAGGTTGTGGATTGGGTTGGAGAGGAAGGGTGGATAATGGCACCACATCGCTGACGACGGACGGATGTGCGGTTAAGGCGGTACGTGCAACTTAGGTTGCCTCCCTAACTGGGACCAAGAGCAGGTTCTAGCAAGAGGTAGTGCTGTGCTGCATAGGAGGAGATGATGCATGATGCATGAAGTTACATCCTCCTATGCAATGAAATTAGGCCGGCACGACCGGGGAAGTACCACTCGCTCACTTGATACCTGCGTAAAGTGACGGCGTCACTGTCGCGTTTGTCGCAGTTGTTTGCCGGTGGTCCATGGGGGGGGGGCATCTGCATAACTATCATGTGAATGTCCATGGACGCGACGTCCACCGAGATAGTCATTAAGGAGATACGATTACTCGTTTGCTATAAAAAAGTCTGGGAACCTGTCCCCATTGCACGGTCCCGACGACGGTGGGGACCGATGTAGACTGTTAGGAGAGATAATATATCTGGAGGAGTCTAGTCCCTTATGAGGGACCAGAATACTCGTCGTTGTGGTCCTGTTGCTTAGCACTGGGATCCCTCAGTATAGGCGGCCGATGACACATGATGTTAAACATGTTTAAACAACTCAGCTGCAGAGGCCATTTCAATTGAGATGAGATATCAACAGAGGATACAATACGGCGGTTTGTTTCCAAAAGTTTATTTAGAAGCTAACGGCGCATCTATATACATATTGTTGACTGCTGGGATGCGGCCCGGTTTAATGCGGTGTACGTCCCTTAAGTGCAGGGTCTTTAGTGATTCGAGTAACTGATAGCTGAATAAAGTGTTTTGAAGTCTGTTCTTTATTCTGTTTTTATATTGAAACAGAAATAAAGTGTGACACATTGAATCTATTTTCGAAAACAACTTTTTTTAGTGTTAGTAACTGTTACAACCAATAAGGTTTAGATTAGCATACATACGTCCTGTGTCTCTTGCCGTCTCTTTCCCTTTAAGCAAAGAAACTGCAATAGCCAATAAAAGACACACGCCTCTAAAATTGTAGAAACAAGTTGTCAAACAGAAACGTTAAGTATTACAGGAATATTTCTGGAAGAGAATCGATGTGAAACAATTAAGAAAGTGTTACATTTATCGAAGTGTTTTGGGTACCTGAGTACACTCTCGCCGAGTTCGACTTTGATTAATAAAATATGTATTGTCGTTGTTGCATTGTTGTTCGAAAAGGTACCACTGGAGTGGTGTACCTACCTCTCGCTTACGCAATACCGGTGTGTAGCTATGCTGCCGCGATTCGTAACATTGAATTCGTAAGATGAAAGTCGGCAATGTATCTTCATAGAACTTGCTTGTGCGGATTTGTCACGAGTATTTCTGTAGGCTACGAAAATATTTATAATCGATTGTAGCATATTGTTTCAGACATACAATCAAGATGGCTTCCATAGATATAGACCAACCCAGATATGACCAAAGCACTTATATGGGCCGGGCAAAACACTTTCTCCGCCTAACCAATCCTCTCAACATTTTGGCAACTAACGCACAACTGGATGAAGCGAAAAAAATTGTTACAGAATTCAGGTATTTTAACATATTATAATAAAACTACTTTGATGGATTTTATTGCAGTTTATTTCAGTATTTTACAATCCCAAAGATTCTGAAGCTTTACAGGCCCTTTGAACCACACTTCCGAGTGGAAGAAAGGACCTCCACAAAGGTCCACGTCCTGTCCTTAGCGACTGCCCTAATAAAGCCACCACCGCACTATCGGTGGAGAGGGGAGCCGAGTACAATCAGGGTCCACTAGATAACATTTTCTTTATTTGAATGTTAATTGTGTGTATCTGTGTAGTCATCTCCATTTAGATCAGTTGGAGTCCGGTAGATCATCGTGACCCGTGAACTGAAGTGACTGATAGTGTAGCGAGATTTTGATTTTCTTTATTTGATGTTTTATTTATTTTACTAAAACGATAGACATGACACAGTTACATCTTAGATATAAAATTCTCGTGTCACAATGTTAGTTACTTTACTCCTCCGGAGTGGCTTTACCGATTTTTAATCAATTTTACATGCATATTCAGTAGGTCTGAGAATCGCCTACTACCTATTTTTCATATCCCCAAATTATAAGACATAGAAATAATTTAATTGAAAATAAAAAAAATATTTTTAATTGCAAATGACGTTTACTACTCACTACTTACTTTTACAGTGCGTTAGTTTAATACACAAATATAAAACAATGAAAAATATAAAAAGCTGTTCGAAGCTTTGTCTCCATCGGCTACAATATAAAAAGCTGTTCGAAGCTTTGTCTCCATCGGCTACAATATAAAAAGCTGTTCGAAGCTTTGTCTCCATCGGCTACAATACAGTCATATAAAGGTCGAGGCCAATCACAAATAGAAGCAAGCTGCCAATCCTAGAGATTGTTTTAGGAGCGTTTAGAGCAAGCTATACTCTCTAAAACTGGACATAAATCATAATCCAGAAGATTAGGGTCGGGACTAGACGACGGCCAGTCTCAGCTCTGATGTTACTCGTTTATTGAACGTGGTTTTATTGAGGGGCTTAAGCTACCACCTTCTCATGAATGTTATCTTGATACACTTGTGCCTCAGTCACTCCTTCATATCTATAACCCCACCAAACCATCACAGAAGTCGGATAATGCCCACGTTGCACTCTGTCGACTAAATCGGAAGCTTCCTTAGAGCTTTCAGCATAAATACGGTCATTTTGTTTGTTGAAATGTTGCATGAAAAAAAAACTACGTAAACAAAATTTTTCTGTGACATCCCTTTGCTGGCTGCAAGCCCTATGTCATTTCTTAAACTACGCGACATGGTTCTAGGTACTATCTTCATTTCCCGAGGTAATTTTTTTGCTTTCGGACAGGATTTCTTCGAATTCTTTCCCAAACTGCTTTTACCACCTTTTACGTACGAACACTACGTAGACAGCAAAACTCTGTCACAAAAAGGTGAAATATAATTGTACCTATTAATAGCCTGGTACACGAACATTTGACTAATACCAAGTGCATGGATTGTCTTCCCTTTATCACACCATTCCATTTTAATATCGTAAAATATTGTACGTTAGCAGAAATGAGAAAATACAACGAAAAATCGTATAAAAATGACAGATTCCAAATTCAAATGTAATGTTTTTTATTTTTAATTGTAAAAATATTTATGGCCAGACCAAGTGCTAAGGCGTATAAAAGCGTAAAGTCACTCACTCGCTCACTAGTCAAGTAATATCTGAAATACTTACAAACGATCATCAAACGCCCTTGCAAACGACTAACAGACAAATAATCATGAAGGATTTTCCAGCTAGGGATTTTCATGAGATTCGTGGGTTACCATGACATGACAAATTAATTTTAGGACAGAATGACGACCTACGGGACAGCTAGTTGTCAATAATGTCTGTAGCTATATAAGGATTTACTTTGATTTCGTTACACCTTTAGCAATAAAATTTTCAAAAAGATCAAAACGTTTTAGAAAATGTTACGTAGCCTACGTCCACCACAGATAAAGTAGAATTCTAATCGTAAAAGAATGGTTAAAATCAGTCCAGTATTTACGGAGCCTATTCAATGCAGACAAACAGACAAGCAAATGTTTCTTTTTTATAATAGTCCATCTTCGGAGATCGATTCCGCGACGTACAAACTATTTATTTACAAGTTTGCATGGATCCCTTAGGTGCGCGAATCACTTGGCCGATTTTTATGTACAGAACATGTGTACGTTCGCGTTAAATCCATCAACCGTACATATATATACAAGCTAATAAGTACCCAGTTAGCATCAGCTAAGTCGCCGCTCGTTCTCTCACAAAAAGCCGTTTTTGTCTTCCAACTCAGTCCGTCCAACGAGCCTTGTAATAAGGCTGTCAGGTGAAATCCCCTGGGATTATCCACAAATTTTTTGCTTGTCTTCGCGGGAAAAAACCTAGTCATTGATATTTTTGATTTCCAGAAAAACAAAGAAAATGCCACCAGGATACGACGAGGAAAAACTGTGGGAAAGCAAATACTTATACGATAGCGCCTACCATCCGGACACAGGGGAGAAAACCTTCGTGATCGGCAGAATGTCTGCGCAGGCACCCATGAACACCATCATATCCGGCGGTGAGTGATATTTCAATGTCATCAGCCCTTTCCCACCCATTCCTGTGACATTTTCTTATATTTCAAATAATAATAATAATGATGTCGTCCTAGCCAAATTTTGGCCATGGCCATTTTGTATCAGTGCAGCATTCTCCTATTCCGATACGACACCTGTCCGAAACAACTGGCCGAAATTCGGCCGACTCGACGAGGCACGGGCATGTAACACCGACCAACCTCCAAATTTCTGACTTTCCTTAGAAATTGAAAAATCCCAATTACACTTTTTTTGGTATGGGTCTCGAACCACATGACCTCACGCTCACATGCTCATGTGAGATTAGGTAAACGAAGAGATAAATTAGATAGACCTTCTCATCTTCCTTCTCTATTCACGTTGACGACCAGTCGCCGTCATATAACAGATAAACGGCATCTCTTCTCTACCTTCATTAGACGTTTAAGATTATATGACACTGAAACTGTTCTTTGCTTCGCTGTCCGCCGCTCCCATCTCCATGTCAGTTGAGCCTTATCCATTCTTTTGTCTTCTTTATATAGTATTTATTAGGGGGCGACTGAGCAGTCAGGTCACCGAAAATTAAGTGATTACCGACGCCCACAAACAACTGCAACGCCAGAGGTTTCACAATCGTGCGGCCGAAATTTGAAGTGCTAAGTGCACATCTGCATGGACATAAAAAGGATGGTGCTATTCTTAGCTTAATGACTTTACCCAGCTTCTCTTGCCAGGTATGATTACCTTCTACAAGACCACCGCTGCCACCGTGTTCTGGCAGTGGATCAATCAGACGTTCAACGCCTTTGTCAACTATTCCAACCGCAGCGGGGACGCTCCTATGCCGATGTCGTGAGTCTCCACAAATTGTTCAATCTATCTGACGCGGTCGCGGAATAGCTGAGGCGTGTCGTTCGTTTCAGCTGGTCTCATAGTCTGTTAATTTGTCACGTACCGTTGGGTCGGAAACCTCGTTGTGCTAATCTAAATCGGGCAGTTGGTGCTTTTTGTCGTAAAGTATCTAGAAATTTAGATGATGAGGTGCCTGTTCCCCGCCCAACGGGCCAGAGGACACTCCCAAGCTGCAAGAAACGTGACCGCTGAGTCATCAACCAAATTGTTATTTTATTTTATGTGTTATTTTATGAGCGGGACTCCCACCCGGTCGTGCCTTTTTGTTTTTGTTGACGCGGGGAAACGAATTTACGTGCCTTCACCGACGCTGGGTGGGGTCCACTGGTGTGTGGGACTCGGGGCACATGGTAGTGCGCAATACCCACAAAAACCACCGCGAGTGCCATCAGTGCCGCCCTTGGTGAGATGCCTCGGAACAACAATCATCATGGCACCTCGACGGGTAGTCAGCCCCCCTAGGGATGAACTCCAACTCCACAAATGGGGTTGCACAGCACTACAGGACAACCCCACTGACTTTGGGACAGCGCAATAGGGTGAGGTTCCCATCCTCGCCCTTTGCCCCGTGCGCAAAAGCGCCACCTCATGTTGCTCTTAGGTCCCCTCTTCATATAGGAGGGGTACCGAGAGCGATTCCTCCACCTGATCTTTAAGCCCTTTTTTTCTTATAAGAGGGATGCAAAGATCCCCTCGGTTCTATTGGCCTCGCTTGGGTTCACCCCAGGCTACTAAGCCCCACCGCCACGACAAGGCTTGAACCATGGTAGGAACCCCGGCCGTGCCTGCCCGATTCGGCTGTAACGTAGCAGTAGCACCTTTTATTTTTTATTTTTATTGTAGAGCTTTGTTGCTTTGTTGATAATGTCCCCTGTAAAGTAAGCAGGTGAATTCATAAAAACAATAAGTTAATATTAAATTAAAATATGACCAAATATAACCTTATAAATTATAGTATAAATCCTACTTATAATATAAAGGCGAAAATGTGTATGTATGACTGTTATTCTTCCAAGCAAAAAAGTCGCAAATGAACTTTGGCACAGACTCAATAAAATCTGAAATAACATAGAAATTATTAGGGTGTCTATGCAGTACAGGGGGGGGGGGCATAACGAACAATCGAAGCCTTTTACCTGTACCGCCGTCAGTGCATGGCACTACCTCTTACTCTAGTGTGGTATCTCTGGTTGTTGTGCCTGGTTCCATTCGGCCAGTCGATGACGCTGATGGTTGTGGCGATGTTCCAGACAGATGCTGATGTCATACTGCGCCGCGTGTGGGGGCGCGCTGGGCACCGCACTCTACCTCAATCACAAAGTCAAGGTGAGTACATATTTACTAGCTGCCCGCGACTCCATCCGCGTCGCGACAGGGACTTTACAGGTATCCGAATAGAGTGTTTTGAACGATGCTTTTATATTGAAAATAAGTGGTAACACTGAATCTGTGTTTAAAAATAACTGTTTAGTTTTTTTCGGAACTTATGATATGGAAGCGAAGAGTAGCCAGCCAGCTTCATCGGAATGCTATGAGACTAGATTTAGGGTCGTAAGAGGGACTGACCCCCCCCCCTCTCTTGCAGGTAGGACCTGCAGACCTGAGGGGATGCATCTCGATATGAAAGTTTTTGTAACAGCTAATTTAAATATTATTTTCACGGCCTGAGGGAGTTATAAGTGTTAATAACTGTTACAACTTACAGTACGCATAATTGTGAGATATACGCAGAGAGATAATACTCGTATAGATAGAAAAGGGGCGCCATAGGTTATGTGACGGCGACTGGTCGTCTTGATGAATAGAGAATGAAGATGTGAAAGCATTGCTGTCTTTGACTAACTAATAAACCAGAGAGAAATGAAGGAAAAAAGAGAGATAGAGTGAACTACATTTGCTGTCTCTTTCGACTTACGAGAGTCGCGTCTTAGGCTGGCTTCCCTTCTCTATCTGTATGCGATTTGCCGTCTCTTTCACTTTAGGCAAAGAAACGGCGACGGCGATTTAAAGGATCCGACGACTTATAGGTCGGTAGAAAACTGGGGAAGCAGTGAGGCCGGCCCCCTCATTAAGTAAACCAAACAATAAACGAGCTCAATTATCCCATCCACGTTTCAATATCATTACTGCATCGTGCGCGCGCCGTCCGGCTAGTGTGGGCAGGTACACCGTCTCCCCCTTTTGGCCCCAAACACAATTAATATAGGGTACGCCAACAATCAACCGGGTACATCCCTTCCCATCTGCGGGTAAAGAGGGTTCTGTCCCTCTTTCGTCTCCCTGAACTAGAAGGCATAAACGTCTTCGTTAGTCCGACGAACTGTAGAGGCGAAGGCAATAGCGTCGCTTGCCTGTGGGCCCTTACCGTTTTACGGATGATATAACTTCGGACCACTCCTGGAACACTTGTGCAGTTTTATTTTATTTTACATAAAATCAAGAAAATGTTAATGCACCTTGTCAATTTTTTTCATAAATTTATTTAAAAAAAAATTTTGCAGCATTAAAAAAATTTATGTGTAACTATTTAATGGATTTTATCGCATTTCTCATGATTTACGTGTGGAATGAGACGAATCAATCAAAACATTTTTTTTAATCCTGTAATACAAATATATGTATGTATATATATATATTGACAATGGGCTGGTCACACACTCAGAAGATCATAGGTGATATATTATAACATAGATGGGATAGTAAGGAGTACAGAGTACATACTTGACGTTGGGTCTCCAAAAACCTCCTCAACGTACCCTTCCTTGCCACTTTGTTCTCCCAAAGCTCCCCCCTTTGCGCTAGCATCTCCCCCGACTATATTATCCCTCCACGACATAGTTATAACCCAACACCAAAATTAATATACCCAAGATTAAATGGCCGGGATAGCTTACATTTTTTTTGTGCAGCTTATATCCGCATAAGCTGGATATCTTATCTTCATACTTTTGTGGACTCGGAAAGAAACAAAAGAACCACATTCTTATACGACAAATTAAAGTAGCTAGCAGCAAAGACTTTACTGTTATGATTTAGAGAAAGACTTGAGTTTGTCTCAGACCGATGTTGGGGTATTTTATAATATATGAAAATACACCGTTTACAACTTCAACACTCAATGTTCTCATCACCGTAAGCAATTATTATGTAATCATCCATAGTCCGTCATCGTAGGTATTTCCGAAGTCTGTGCTTTCTCTTAAAGTCATTTTCAGTCCTCATTCTTGTTATTATTACTATAGTACTGTACTTACCATATATTATAGTCATACAAATTAGACAGTTAATATTGATGCATTCTAGTAATTACTTTTACAATAAAAAATGTGTAGAAATTAATATACATTATATGTTATAATATGATAAATCGCATTATAGTACATAAAAGACATATATCTTATATTATATTTATGAAACATAATTAACATTATTTAATATATAAACATACAAACATATTATATACATAAATACATACATATACAAACTTATTTACTTGTTTCCTTTTAAAAAGTTTTTGCTTAAATCGTAATCAAGAGCCACAAAATAAGATTGTATCTTTCTTATATTTAAAGATTGAAGTACGCATAAAATTGTGAGTTTTATTGATTTTATTGTATAAGTATGATCCTGAAAATGTAACAAAAGCGTGAACGAAGTTAGCGCGACATACGGGAATGCCGAAGATTATATGTCTTCTTATTGTCGGAGATTTTTCACGTGTTTTAGGCTGTGTGTGCTGCCATAGTAATATTTCTCTTATAAATAATTTCCTTATTGTTAAAACAGTTACTATTAGAGTGGAGCGACTTCGTGGAGTAAGCGTATGATTTAAATTTTATTACTTTCAACTAGCTGACCCGGCGAACTTTGTTCCGCCTCAATGGCAATAAATAAGCAGATTGTGTTTTTTTTTTTATTGTAGAAAATACAAAAAAAAAATAACTACATTAATCATTCGTTATTATTTCTGTATTTTAGTACATAGGTTGCTCTTCACTTAAGTACCCTGTGATACACGACATTTTTTGTTTTATTATCAGGCGCAAAAACAAACAACGCAGATGGTCGTCCGACCCGTGAACATGCCACGTATAATTGACCATGGGAAAAACATGAATGTTCTTTCTTGTTGTTGTTGTATGTTTATTCTTAGCCGCTAAAATTGCTCGCTCACTCAACCATTCATTATTTTTGTAGTTAAAAATAATATTTGGAAATACATTGTTGATAAGTTCGTCTTTTGATGAGACAAAATTGCAGAAATTATTTGGAAATGATATTAATCCGCTCGATTCATCGACAGGTACTTGACCATTACCGATAGTCAGCAATTGCTCCGAGAAATCTTCAGCAGATGTATCATTAAGCAATGTAACTCTCATGTTTGTTGTCAGCTGCAGTTTCTTCACATAGCGCCATATATTTGACGATTTGAGGCAAGCGTTTATTTCATCGGCAGCCGTAGATCTTTGAATTACAGGCAGTATTTGGCGGAAATCGCCAGACAGTAAAATCATTGCTCCTCCAAAACATCTCGAGTCATTGCGTAAATCTTTTAATGTTCGGTTAAGTGCTTCTAATGCACGTTTATGCGCCATTGTGCATTCGTCCCAGATGATGATTTTCGATGCCGCTAAAACTTTGGCCATTGCTGAGTGTTTTGCAATATTACACGTTGGTTCTTCAATAGTTTGAAGATTTAACGGTAATTTGAATGCTGAATGAGCCGTATGGCATCCTTCTAACAATGTGGCTGCTATTCCAGAAGAAGCAACTGCAACCGCTATGTTGGATCTCGCCCGAACAGTAGCCAAAACTAATGACATAAGGAATGTCTTGCCAGTTCCACCAGGGGCATCTAGGAAATATAAACCACCATTTTCATCAGCGATTGCCTTCATTAAAGTATCATAAACTTCCTTTTGTTGGTAATTCAACAGGGGTACATTCCTTTGAACTACTAAATGTAATTCCTGGTGATCATATTCACGTTCCCGTTCCAATTCTCGATTAAATGCGTCATTCATTTCACGAATTGATTAATAAATTACCGCACATGAGGTAACACATATCTTCGATCAAGAGTGAAGCACGATTATGTATCTCCTCATTCATCTCAATATCGTGATTTCTGGAACTGACACGACTTTGATGTAAAATATCTTCTGACATACTATCTTTGTATTTGTGCCACAGGTCACATGGGTTTGATGGAAAACATGCGAATAATGTGCGTATCTGACTTGGAGATGCAGAGATAGTGGCTTCAGCGATTGTCGTATCCCAATGGGTATCGTTTTCTAATGAGTTCAATTCTTCACATGCAGCACGATATGTTGGGAATATTACACCATTAACAGTTCGTAGTGTCTCAAGTGAAGTTGGACCACGCACATTTACCAGCAACAACCGCAAATAGAAACATTCATCATTCTTTGGATGAATTGTATACAATACGACCAAGAGCATCAGTAGAACGCACATCTGGATACCCAGGAACCGCATCACCTTGCTTCAGTCTTTGAAAATTCTTGGATGAAGCATTCCAAGTATAATAACGTGGCATCTCCGAGTAAAGCAAAGTTCGTGCAATCTGATCGCTTGGCAGATTGCAAAAAAACTGATCAATGTAGTTGCTGGAGGTGTTTCAGCACTTTGCGTAGCATTCGAAGCCGTGAAATATACTCGTTGACCATTCTCCAGATGCACCGCCAAATGTATAACAGTAGGATGACTTTCGTGAATTGGAAATGCGAATATACGCCAAATCGCTTCATAACAGTTCACGTAACGACCAACTTGATAGCGTGAAATTTCATCGTTGGTATTTGAGGATTGCAATCCAAAAACCGCCATATCACTGCCTTTCGTGACATATTTGCAAATATATTTTATGGACTTTGAATTGCAGTATTCAACGTTGCAATGTGTCTTGAACGTTTTAGAAGTAAGTGGCGAATATGGAACAATCCGACTGTTGTCGACAACGAAATCCATTCTTTTCACTTTTGTTGTGACAGTTCGACCGTAGTGATCTGGTGATCGACGCCGATACAGCGGATACCCATCGTTGCCAGTGACAGTCTCCGCCGTTAATTTCCGTGGATATCGTTTAGAGCACTTTCCATCGACCATGCAAGATGAATGGGGATTGATGGCACCACACGGTCCATGAATCATATTAGTAGTAACAACATCATGTAGGTCTGGATCGACTTCATGATCAGGAATCTCGGCACATATGATATCATCTATTTTGTCAGGCTGAATTCTTTCCACTAACGAAATAAGAATGTGTGCGTGCGGCAGGCCTCGCTTTTGCCATTCGATTGAATACATCCAGCATCGCGTATCTCCAAAGACGCGTTGCTTAACAATAAAGTTCATCAGGGACCGAATTTTTTGGCTGAATATACGTGCTGTGATGTCGTGTCTATCATTTGATGTTTGTCCGGGAAGCAGCAATTGAGTCATTTCTATCCATTTTGGATTACAGGTAAAAGTAATAAAGGGATCTGGCCGGCCGTAATGACGAATATATGTCATTGCGTCTTGTGCATATTCATGCATATGACGTGGGCTACCATTGTACGTCGCAGGCAGAATAGTTAATCGACCAATATTAGCTGCATTTCCTTCAGTAACTGCATCACGTAAATGGATGTACTCCTCAGAACGCAGTTTGGCTTGGTTCAACCTAATAAATGTTAAACGTTCCGTTTCTATTTTTACATACACGTCAACGCAATACTGCTGAAATAATCGACGAAACCGCAGCAAATAGTTGTCAGCATTTTGACGAATCATCAAACGATATGCATAATAATTTATTGAGCTAACTTTCTATGTAGTTTCTTCACCTGAAATTAAAAATTTGATAATTAACCATTTCAAAGACAAATAATACAGACATTAACCATTATTAAGATACTGATACTTTACCATTCAATGGATTTATCATTTTAATATTAAAATAATATCCATCTTCTCCTTGCCTAAACATCAGTGGGTATTGCAATGCGTCATATGATCGATGAGTTTCAGATATTTGTTGCAGTTGCCCAGTATCGCGACGTGTAAGCACAATATCGCGTTTTTCCAATTGTTCACCAACAATCAGGATGGCAACTTCGTCAACTGTTGGAGCATTAAATGTGCGTTCGTGTGTTCCAGATGGTCGTTTATCTGCTTTGATGACAACTTTATAGTCATCATTTGGCATGCGCTTTAGAGCACTCTTAAACAACCTGACCAACGCATGATGTTCATGAAGCAGACACTGCAAATCTTGAATAATTGTTCGCTTCGTTCCTGCATTGATCCCTAGGCGTCGATCAAGTTGTTCTTTCATGTTGCCCATGAAATATATTTGTAAAAATTTATTCTGTGTATCTTCGAAAGGTAGTAATGATTCAATTCGATGGCGAATCTGTCCTTGTATCTACAAAATAAAAACCAGACAGTATTAACTGGGTTATAAACACTTTTTCTGTGGGAGAGTAAAGTTCAGTATTAGCAAATATAATACATACCAATAGATAAAGTAAGTTATTCTTTAACTACATTTTATGTAAGTACAAAAATAAATACCTTAAATGTCGGATTAAATCCTCCTTCTTCGATAATGTCTGCCCCAAATGACGTCATTTGGAAACAACTATTGTATTTTCGAGTATTTGCAAGAAAGTGGCGTGATTCTTGTGTTTCGCCACAAAGCAATGAATACAATGGCTCATGTGGCGGAGTCAACACTGGCAATTTCACTTTACTATTAAGGCAGCATAATCCAGGCGTTTCTCTGGAAAACTTCAATGCACCACAATACTCGCAAACAACGTCCATTTGCCCAATGCAAACGCTAGGATGCAAGCTGTAATCATTGCTGCAATCGTATCGAAACGCTGCTCGATTCAAATCACCTAAATATCTTGTTCTGCGTCGCAAATTATCTATTTGTTGCTTTCTGTTGTTCGCTCGACGATTCTGCATTGCCAACCGAGCTGTTTCACGGGCTGCTACACTTTGCTCTCGTGATTGAGAAGCACGAAGTCGAGTCATACTATCGCGGCGTTGTTCACGTGCAATTTCTTGTTCTTCTTCAGTCCTTTCATTTGCAGTATTTTGTATTCTTCTTGCATTACGGCTTTGTCGGGAAAGATTCGATTGTCTTGGTCGCGGCATTATTAATTAAACTTCACTTCACTTCAATCCACTTCTTAATTATTTATTTAACAGAAATAGTTTTAATATTGATTTCTTACAAATATCAAATTGTCATCCATACGTCATTACATAGCGGTCATTTTACGTCAATTACATAGCTGTCATTTGCGTTTTGTCATTCCAAGTCTGATTCTTTTTTGTTATACCACGTTTTATAGTGACTGACGTTTCATGTCAAGTCACACGGGAACGCTGTCGAACGGGATAAAAAGTATCCTATGTCCGTCTCCTGGCTCTAAGCTACCTCCCTACCAATTTTCAGCCAAATCTGTTCTGCCGTTCTTGAGTTATAAGTGGTGTAACAAACACGACTTTCTTTTATATATATAGATTGAAAAAATCTCAATGACACACGAATACAATAAATAAGTCGTAAACTAGAATATAAAAGAGAAATATAACAAGTTGAACTCCGAGCTCAGTGGCGTACAATTGAGGAGGCCTATGTCCAGTAGTGGGTGAAAGCCATAAACGCCAGCCTAAAACGCGGCCGCCTGAGTTGAAAGGGACAGCAAATGTAGCACAGTCTCTGCCTCCCTTTTCTCATCAATTTATCTCTGCTGCCGGTAATACCGATGCCAGATTAAATACATAAAGATAATACTGCTTTCTTATCTTCCTTTTATATTCAGCAATCCGCATTCTTCTCTATCTATGTTATGTCTATGGTGAAAACAGACTGATGATAATGATGAAATTGAAATAACTTATCCAGGGCAATTTAAAGAAATGTTTAAAAAATCTAGTAAAAAGAAAAAAACTCTAACATTTTTCTTTTTCAAATATATAATTTTGAAATAACTACAAGAATCGAGCCCGTTCCTCAGAAACGAAATTTCCAAAAACGCGCTCTTCCTTATTGCCTTTCCGTAATCTATGATACAACAACATATGCACCACATGCGTATTGTTTGTTTGTTCGGTCGTGTGCGTGTCGCTAAACAGTTTTTATTGTTTTACGAGCAATAAAAAACAATTTTAAATTCGGAACGTTGCGGCGTACATAATTGCCAGTAATTAAAAATATTTGGATATCGCAATATGTATTCTGTTCTATGTCCGTGCCATTAAAAGATAGACAATAAGATAACAGTAATTTCGAATGTTGGTAATAACTTTTATGTGGTTTTATACGAATTTAGATAGATATGTTTGGGATTCGAATCCGGATGGTGTGAAGTTAATAGTGACTAAGGGAACAATATGTTTATTAATAGAATGGGGGGCAAACGAGAAATCGCAGCCTTTCTTACGTTTAGGCTACTGACGCCCATGAACCTCATTTTTTTTTATTTGCCCTCCTTTTCTTCTCCAATCCAATGGGCTCGCCAATTGTTCTAGTCACCTGGAGGATTCTTTCAATACTAAAGAAGAATAAGTGCCGGCATTACTGGAGTTTACTCCATGACGAGTAGTGCCATGCTGGATTGCAGCGGAATTTGGCTAACGCGGCCGGGGTGGTACTGCGCAATACACCGCCGTAAAGTGATAGCTATGCTACTGAGTTTTTTTCGGTTTGTGAGTATTCATTGGCAAATTGGATGGGAGCGGGAAAGAAGGACGTGCGTTGTCCTTCTTTCCCCCGCAGCCACCTCGAGTACAGAAGATTGGAATAACGTTTGCACTACTTATGTAAATCGAATCCTGCCATTGTGCGAACGTAGGTATATCACCGACGCGATATATATTTTCAAATTATTGAATGGGAAAGTGGATAGTCCTGAATTGTTATGAAAATTTGGATTGGAAAATTGTATCATATTAATGTATTATATATAGAAACAAACACACGACTTTGCACGTACGATTCGCTACTACGAAGTATAGTCAAAATTCATTTACTATTCGTGCTTGTGAGTCCTCTTAATTCGATTTCTAGTGAACTAGATGTGGATCTGTATAATACCAGTGTTACCAAATTTGGACAGGTCCTAGACGACCGGCTGGCTCACTTGGTGACGTGGCGTTTAGGCCATGTGTTACACAAGGGGTCGAGGCTTCGAATCTCGCATAGGTCATGGATGTTTATATATATGTATTTCTATAATTAAAATCTTAGATATATAAAATTTCTTAAATTTATAACTATTATTAAACATATTGTCCGTTGTCTAGTACCTGTAAAACAAGTCCTTACGGTACTTAGCACAGGACTGGGCCAACGTTGTGTGATAAGTCCATAGATATTATTATTTTTATTGTTATACCAGCCAAATAGAATAATAAAATTTCATATCTCAAACGATTTTTTTTTTCATTAATGTACAGTTGCAAGGGTCACTTTATTAACTAGTTAACTATGTTCTATATTCTATATCAGCGGAGGACAAGCTCGAGGTCATACTAAACCTCACTGGGAAGAGCACAAACCTAAAGGGGGGTTATGCAACCTAAATACGACGGGCTGCTATAAGTGAAAGGGAGGTGCTGGATACACTCGTTGGCCGCACGGAGGCCGAAAAGACCAGGCGCCTCAGGGCTGATAATGCGCGTCTTCAATTGCTAATTTACGAGAAAGTAATGTACAATGGCCAATTTACGAGAAGAGTCACGGGCTTATCGCTGGGATCGGTACTGGGCCCAATCCTGTGGGACATCGCATACAACTGGGTTCTGTGGAGTCGCCTTCTCCCCGGGACGGATGTCCGCTGCTACGCAGATGACACTCTCATAGCGTCCCGGGGAGTTAACTATAGAGAGGCAGCGCGCTTGGCCGAAGTAGGTTCTGCCTTCGTAGTCAGCCGCATTGAGAGGTTAGGGCTTCGGGTACGTTTCGAAAAGACGGAAGCCCTTCTATTCCTTGGAAATGGGAGGTAAAGATCTCCACCGCGAGCACATCTCCTTATCGGTAAAGCGGAGGTGAGGGTGAGTCCGACAATTGATCTCGCCCTCGATAGAGGGTGGACCTTTAGTCCCCTTTTCCGTCATCTCGGGGTGAAGGTCCTAAGTGTAGCTGCGGCATTGCGTCGCCTACTACATAGCTTGAGAGGCCCTAGTGCCGCTTGTAGGAAGCTATACTCAGGTGTCTCCCGGAGTATAGCCTTTTATGTGGCCCCTGTATGGGTGGACGCCCTGACTGGAGTCAACAAGGCTCAGCTACACGAAGCACATCAGGTTAGAGCAGTCAGGGCTATATGGGGTACCGTACGGTCTCTTGCCGGCGATCCGCCGTGGGAGCTAGTGGTGAAAGTGCCTGCCAAAGTGTACTTCTTTGTTGATAGAGGGCGGACACGAAGCGAGCATTTTACACCAGAGGTGCTCCGGTGGAGACACCGGCGAGGAGAAGGGTTCCTTTTGCGAAGATGGGGGGAGGACCTGGCGCAGTCGGCCCACGGCGTACGCACAATTGATGCGCTGCGCCCGGTCCTAGAGATGACACAGGCTCACTGGGCATGGATTTTCGGCGGGCTGCTATGTGTGTGGCGTTTCAGAGGATATGACACAGCACACCCTGGAGGTGTGTCCTAGATGGGCCGTACAGCGCTACGAGCTAGTAGATGGATGGGAAGATTGGACCTCTCTCTATCAAATGTGATCTACGCAATGCTCGAGAGCGACGGAACCTGGGAGGCGATGGCCTCTTTCTGTGAGACGGTCATGTACCAGAATGAGGGGGCTGATCTAGGTTGTCGGATCAGCCTCCTTTTTGGAGAGGTCCAGTCCCCCAGGAGGGGCTGGCCAGTCGCTGGGGTGCCCTGTAGCTGATAGATCCGGGGTACCTCAGTATAGGCGGCCCATGGCGTCCGCGGGGTTTGGTAAGCTGCAAGTCCCACACACACATCGGATCCGTCCCAGATCCGATGACAGTGCGTAAATACATCTCCCCGCGAAATCAAAAAAAAGAAAAGGACAGGTTGTATTGTCGCTCCCCACCATAGTTCAAGCCTAATCGTGGCGGTGGGGCTTCACTAAGCCTACTACAGGCTACTGCCTGGGGCGAAGCCAATTGAACCGAGGGGGATCTTTGCAGCCCTCTTATAAGAAGAGGGGGCTTAAAGATCAGGAGGAGAAATCACTCTCGGTACCCCTCTTATAAGACGAGGGGACCTAAGTGTTACAGGAGGTGGCACTTTTGCGCACGGGGCAAGGGGCGAGGATGAGAACCTCACCCCATTGCACTGTCCCAAAGTCGGTGGGGTTGTCCTGTGGTGCTGGGCAACCCCATCTGTGGAGGTGGAATTAGTCTCTTAGGGGACTGACTAGCCGTTGAGGTGCTCTGATGATTGTTGTTCCGGGGCACCTCACCAAGGACGGTACTGATGGTTCTCGCGGTGGATATTCGGCACTGTCATGTGCCGCGAGTCCCACACACCACTGGACCCCACCCAGGGCCGGTGAAGGCGCGTAAATGCGTTTCTCCGCGTCGCCAAAAAAATAAAAAAGGTTGGTGTCGCTATTCCATGAATATGCGCGTAAATTAATGTTCTCTTTTGGTTGTGTACTACTACGAATTCTGAATGTTATGTACTTAGTTTTTTCAACGATAACAGTGAGCAAGTTGTTATCAAGCCATGACTATATTCCTCTGAGACCTACCTCAGCGTGATTTTTAAACTCTGTCCAATCTTCCGCGTCATATAGAACATCAGTGTCGTCTGCGAATGTCACTATTTTTCCATTTTTCTGTATCATTACATAAAAGTAGTTAATATATAGGAGAAATAGAGTCGGAGCTCATCACCGATCCTTGAGGGATACCGAAATAAACGATTTTTTAACTACTTATATAATTGTCAAGCCTGAATGATTGTTGTCGGTCCGTCAAATATCTTCGAAACAACTGTAAGACAGATCCTCTTATACCGATTTCCTCCAACTAATGCAGCAATATGGGAATAGAGATGGTCTCGAACGCCTAAGCTAAGCCCAAAAATATTCCAACACACTTTTTACCATCGTCAACGCTACCCGAGACATGTGAAATAACCGTATTAATTGCATCAGCAGTACATTTAGTATTTCAAGAGCCAAATTGATTAGGAGATAGAATTTTATGTTTCTCCAGAAATTGCAATACTACTTACCCACCTCCACCCCTGCTCCTACCCACCTCTCGATTACAGAGCGAATCGTGGGAGATGCTCGGGGGTTTGCTCACCGGCTCTGTTCCCCAACGTGCAATTCTTGACTCCCTACACATTATTTAATTGCCCTCTCGTTATTTCACTCTCCCCTTTCTGGGGCCTGACACCACAGAGATAGAAGTTGTCATTGCCCTCGTCAGATCCCGATGCATGCAAATGTCTTCAATTGCCTAAAACTCTGTTCCGTTGCGACCAAATCCTGGTGGCCCACTGTCTTCTGTTCGATGCCGTCCAACATGACATTTCGCTCGTTTTTGTACAAGTCGCATTCCCACAGTACATGGTCTCTGGTTTCAGCTTCATGACCGCAAGGACATGATGGTAGGTCACATAACGCCATCCTGTGGAGGCGACCTCTAAAGCACCCGTGCCCTGTTAGTATCTGTGAAATAACGTACTCTGGTTCCACCCATTGATATGCCAGACCCATTGTAACGTCCGGAAAGAAGCAGTACAGTCCGTCCCATGCACTCCTCCTGCACGCGTCCCGCTCGATGAACCTCCAGATCGGCAGGCAGAACGCCGGCCAATACTGGCAGCGCCGCACTGCTGCATGATCTGTAGGCCTTCGTCAATAAAATCAAAGCTGGTCCTTGGGTGCGTAGTAATGCACTACGTACAACATACAAGTGAGATCGTCGACACCAAAGCGCTGCAACGTATGTCAGGATTGCAACATAGACATAGGTTCCGTTGTACAGGAACCTATATGCCCGGTACTTCACACCCTACTAGGAGGTAGAGACACGTGAGACCTTCTCGAAAGGGCTGGCGGCCTTCTCGCCCATCAAAACTGCATGCAGCGCCATCGTCTATGTGTACCCCAAGCACCTTTGTCACAGATACACTCGCAATCGAGGCACCATTCATCATAATGGTGGGTCCACTTTAAAACGACCCTTAATTGTCGTAGTCTGGGATTTGGCTGCAGAAACTGTTAGCCTATTCTGGGTCCCTAATCCTATATATAAACTGTTCAAGATCGTGCGAGTTGATAACGGCTCGCGATGGTGCCTCGATCGCAAGCGTCTGCATATGCCACAAAGCGTAGACAATCTGGTCTCGGCAATTTAAGGAATAATAATATAAATTTAAGAAATTGCAATAATCTAAAATTGATGATTATTTAAATATTATAAAAGAGAAATTGTATAGTCAAAGAGAAATATCCCCAGATTTGTAAATCAGTACACCTGTTGCGTCCTCAATGTCCGCAGGAAATACTCCACTCGTCAATGCATAAATTACATAGATGTGCAATTGGTTTTAAATCATAGGGTTTTATTCCTTTTAGTATATTTGGCGAGACACCATCCTATCCTGATGAATTACTTGTTTGTTCTTAAGTTTGCATATTATATAAGCTATTCCATGTTCATTTGTTGGCGATAGTCGAATAGTCTCTTGGCCCTGGGTTACCTCTCCGAGATGAAACTAGCTTATTTTCCGTTGTATTTAACTTACTGAGTAATTTATTGGATAGTGTCTCATCAATCCCTATGAAGTGCTCGTTTATTTGATTAATAGAAATGTTTGGATCCGGCAATATGCAACAATTCGTTAGATATTTGCTCTTTCCTTGATTTTTATGTTACCTATTTATTTATTTATTATATACTAAATTAAAAATAATATAACTAATTCGTACATAAACAAAACTGCTAAACATACTCCTAAAAATATACTAGGTGTTTAACATAATTTAATTCTTTTTATTTAATATAATTCAAAAGGTTATTTCGTGAATTTCTTTTTTAAATTTATCAAATTTAGTATTGAAAATATCTATCTGATTATAGTGTTTGTTAAAAGTACTGCAAGCTCGAATCAAAAATGCATTCTTAGCATAAACACATTTACGTTTTACAATATAGAAGAGAGCTGATCTTCTTGAGCACAGACGTCGACAACTGAAGAATATGTTAGAGGTTAAAGATGTTGAATCTACTACATTATGCATTATCTTGTATAAGAAAAATTGGTCTCTCAGATGGCGACGACTACACATGGAGGGTACTGTATTTTCAGAGAAGCCTATTTTGTGTTGTATTCTTCTGAAAAATCTGTTTAGTAACACTTCTAAAGAATTAATGAACGTTTTATTCTGGGGATTCCATACAGTAAAGGCATATTCTAATACTGAGCGAACTAATTAATTATATAAAAATATATATGTGTCTAATAAATTTAAATTATTTTCCATTTCCTAAAACAAAACTAAGTATGCGATGCGCCTTGGACGCAATGTAATTCATATGTGCTCCAAAAGTGAGTTTACTGTCTAACACAACACCCGAATCCTTCTCTCTAAAAACTCTACCAATAGCAATTCCGTTTAATCCGTAACTATGGATGATTGGTTAATTTTAACGTTATATAACAACACTTGTTATTGTTGAGATGTAAGTTATTTATTATACAGTATTGGCAAAGTCTATTTACTCATCAAATCACAGTCGTAACTTGTTTTAATAGGTCTAAATATTTTTAGATCGTCTGCATACAAAATAATTTTACAGTTATTGAAACAGGATTTAATGTCATTAATGTATAGATTAAATAGTAGTTGCCCCGGATGGGAGCCTTGCACAACGCCAGATGTTACATGTACAAGCGAAGTAAAACCCTTTGACCCACACATTGACTACGTTTTCTTAAGTAAGAATCCAGTAGTCGTAGAAGATCCCCATGGAAACCAAAGGCTCGAAATTTATTTATTAATTTCATATGTGTATCTTATCAAACGCTTTTGAGAAATCGGTGTACAAGACATCAATTTGTCCACCATCATCCATATGTAACAAAACATCAATGACCACGTGAACTCACACAGATTGGACTCAGTGGACTATCCTTTAACAAACCCATGCTGTTGCTCAATTATGAAAGGCCCTGCAATGAGATAAATTTGGTAGAATACATTTTTTGTTGTTTGGCCATTACGTTAAGTTTCGATATAGGTCTATAATTTTTGATGTCGTGTCTATTACCCGATTTATATATAGAAACAAGATAACGTACTATGCCGACATCAAAAGATAATTTGTATAAGATTGTCAAAGGATACGCTAAAGTTTTAAGACAGGAGTTCAAAAAGGTTGGAGGTGTTCTCCATCAGGGCCAGTACCCCTATCGGTATCTAACTGTTTTAAGTACCTCGTAACTATTTTTCCGTCAATGTCCATGGACGGAATCGACAAATAGCTACGAGACATTTCTGATATAGAATCTGTATCATCCGAAACTTCGGAAGAGGATTGGAAATAATTACTAAAAAGATTACACATAGCCTATGTTCACTACTGATAATGCACGAATCTAATGGTAAAAGAATTTTTCGAGTCGGTCCAATTGTTTCAGAGCGTATTCAATGCAAAGAAAGAAACAAACAAAAAACCAAATGTTGCTCTTAATGAGATTAATAATATTATTAATGATAAGCAGCGCCCAATGTTCTTTTTAATGTAATAACATAGCCTGTGTCACTGAGTGAAGATGCAGCTATCTGATTGTGAAGGAGTTATTGCAATCCGGGCCACGTAGATCTTGTGTGAAAAAAAAATTACTGACACAAATTTTCACTTTACGATATTACTCGTAGGATAGATGAAGCACGCTATAGCCCTGGATATTTCGCTCTATATCGAATTTGGTGGGGTTGTTTTGTGAGAAGCGCTGGCCACTGGGACACTGGCTAACCGAGATGCACCAGGGTATTAGAGAACTACCAGATTTAGTAGGAGGTAGTGCCACGCTGCATTGCAGCCCAATTGGGCCGGCACTGGGTACTCACGCAATACCTCCTTATATGAAGGAGGGCAACGCATAAATACTTATGCAAAATGGACGTCGGTAGTCACCAAACGGCTCCGACTGCTTGTTTGTCCTCTTATTCTATAATAAAGTACCTCACCTTTAAAGTTTTGGCCGCGTTGCAAAAAGAAACACACTTGTTTTTTTTCTGTACCACACGACTGAAGTAAAACGTATCCGTCTCATGTACTGCCTGTGAGAGGAAAAGAGAAGGAATATGTGCATCAGCACCACACTCTCTTACCCCTACAGCAATCTTATTCACAAAACGTAGCTTGCTCTGTTTCTGTATGTACTAACTTACATCTCCCTCTAAACTTTCGTAAAGCTCGGTTCCGTAACGTTCCCGCCACGCATTCCCCAGCTCACACGCCCAAGTCAAGGGCGCGTAAAGAAGTCATACATCGAAACAGATTGAAGAACATATGTTCGTAACCCCATAGTCATGTAAACACACACGATAACGTATCAGTTATCACTGGCTGATTATCACCTGTAAACACGTCAGGAGGTGTCGTGTTTGCGTTACTTTTTAAACTACCTAAAATAAGTCAAGGGCATTGGCGAGTTGTATTTTCCATGATGATTTTTAATATAAACGATTGACTTGGGTGTAAGCTGGTGATAGCGTGACGAGGGCCTCCGACTAACGGAAACTGAGAGGGAGATACACAGTGAAAGTAGAAACAGGTAGTTACGTTATGTATGTTAGCTACCTACTAACAGCCTGACTCAGCTGCTCTCGGATATTTTACAAAATATGGCTAGAATTCTTTGATTATAAAAATGCAATGTATACTAATCTTACTTTTGGCCTCGTAAACATTACACGTTACCATGACGACAAATTCAATTTATGATAGAACAACGTCTGTCAAGATAGTTGTTTATAATTTCTGCAGCAGTATTAGTGATTAGATCAGATTTTTCATTCAGAATCAGATTATTACTGTCTTGGCGTTCATTGAAAGGAGCCTATGTCCAGCAGTGGACCGATAAGGGCTGATAATGATGATAGAAGATATGGTAGATCTGAAAGACGGCCCGTCTTTCAGTTCTACCATGGACTGGTTCTAGAGTGGATGCCTCGTTTGGGAACGCGGAGCGTTGCTCTAACATTCACCAGGTGGGACGGTCTCGGTGTAGCAGCCAGAATGCGTCCTGGTGTTCAGCGATGGATGCCTATGTCCAGCATTGAAATAATGAGGGCTGATATTGATAATAAACGGATATTACATAAATAGAAACGGACATTTATTTCATATTTTTTATAAATATAAAAATAATTGTTATATATATTTAAGATTTGTTTATAATAATACATATTATTATACATAGATAAACGGGGCGGGATCCTCGCCTGCGACCTCTGGCGTAAAATGCTCGTTTATCCGAGCTATTTTATCACTGCGCCAGCCGAATGTCAATAATCTGGACAGCGGCTACTCTAAGTGGGAGCTAACGATAAGTAAACAGTGACGTCGATACGTCAATATTGTATCCGTGACGTCAATAACAGTATAAGCTTAATAATGTTTACCAGTAACATCCTCCTAGCCGAATTTCCGTTATGGCGGCCATCCTTATAGACACATTCGTCTGTGAGTCATATAGTAGAGCGGAAGTGTACATTATACCTACATAGAGTAGCCGGAGGGCCATTGGACGGAAGCAGTAACGAAGGCTAAGGCGTCGACCTAGTAATTATGCTGATGTTTAGTGGGCGTCTGTAGTCGTAAAAAGATAGCAAGTCACTGCTGGTCATCTCCACAGAAACTGTGGGGGGGGTTACGGGCATCGAGGCGAACCTCATAACCCGGGTTGGGTCGCAAGGGGACGACTATCCCCTCGGTAACGGGGCCGCAATAAAATTGCGGTTTGCCATCCTGGCTTTTGGCTCAGGGAAATGTAGGGCCTGTGTGTTATGTATTTGTGTTGTGACTGTGGTGAGTAGCGATTGGGTATGTCATGCGTGCGCATGTGTGATCCTCGTCCGGATCGCAGGACACGCAGTCCCTAGTCCGCTTGGTTGATCACGGCGGGGGGGAGTTCACGCGGATACGGTCTCCCGTCAGGTGGTCGCGCATGCAGCGAGGCCAGGTCACGTAGATGAGCATGCATGTCCGCCCTATTAAACATAGCGCTCGACAATCGAACCACAAAATCATCCAGCGACTCTATCCGCAAGTCACGCGCGATGACATCATTGCGGACGTAGCGACCGGCACCCCTGATGACCCGTAGTGATATATTTTGCTGGGCTTGCAGGTGTTTCCGCTGGGCATGGGAGGTTAGCGCGTACCATGCGGGGGCGGCGTAAGTGACGCGTGACCGGATATATGTCTTGTAAATCCCCAGTTTCGTCCGTGTAGGAAGTCCGGACGCTAGTACCGGCCACAGCAAAGCGCGGGCTGTTCTCGCTTAGTTAACCGCTCGGTCCACCTGCGAGCCCATCCGCAGCGCGCGGTCGATACTGCATCCGAGATACACGACTGGGGATTCCCAAGACACATCCTGGCCTCTGAACTTTAACCGCCCCGGCATGGAGCGCCTCTTGCTGACATATAGCGCCGTCGTCTTATCCACGTTGACGGATATGCGCCACCTGTCGAACCACTCTGGCAACCGGTCCAGCATGCGCTGCATGCGCCCAGTTGCGAGCTCCG
>JAFELO010000381.1:908998-919064 GCA_017140195.1 Eumaeus atala | reverse complement strand
ACATGCCTTGTTTTTATTTTTACCTCCATCTAAGTTCTCAATTAGGTTAATCAATACCTTGTTCCTACTTCAAACAGTTTGAGTGGGTAAAATGTTGATACTGCTGGGCATTCTATAGCGTGACGTACTTTGTTTCCATCCCCGTTAGGTGTGACGCCTTGTCACATTTATTGGGTACTCCATCTGAGTCGTGAAAGTAATACTTTATGTCAATGTCAATAGATGGATAGAGAAACAATTTGAATAAATAATTTCTATGTAAAGTATTGTTACGAAGTGTAAATAGAATCTTTGTTCTAAGTCATGGTTTAAATAATATATTTGACTTATTGCGAAAATAATGGAAGTAACTAGCGGAGCCGAGGAGGGTTTTGTGAGAGAATGGACACCTTGTTCACACATATTAAACTTGATTCCGCCGAGGATCCAGACTGGATTATTTTCTAGTGAGTTATGTTTAACATGTGTTGATGCAGTAAGTGAATATATCGCACTTGGAACGAACGTTGGCCTTGTATATTGGTACGACCGAAAAAAGGGAAACGTTCAGCGGCTACGTTGCGAAGTAAGTAAATTTATTATATCGCCTTTTTTATAGTAAAGGGTAAACAAGCAATCGGAGCTTTTGATGACTACCGACACCCTTAGACGTCCGCATTATTGCCATGCCGATGCGTTTCCATCCTGCCCTCCAATGGGCCAACCTTGTAACTCATGCACATCGTTTATATTTCGTTTGATTAATTTCTTAATTTTAATCTTCATTATACCTAAGATAGGTAAATTAAATAATTGTTTGATCTTAATACAAAAAGAGATGAATTGGGCTTAAGCTGATAATTTATATTTCTGAACCATGCTTGGTACTTTCATGAATATTATTTATGTAAAGAATTCATATACTTCTGCATTGGTCTCTCAATGCTGGGGATCATGACCACATGCTCCACTGTCACCTGCTCTGTTTTGCTATGTTGAGTGTGCTGTGTAGAGGGCCCCCAGCAGCTTCTAATCTGATATGACCATCTGATCAAAGCACATCCTCAGGCTTATACTCCATATACATGTTAAAATAAAAAGTTTACCTGGTTGTAGGAGAAGTAAGATTATTTTAGTCCTAGGGGATTGTGTGTGTAACACAGCTAGCATGTGACTAGGTATTATCACATGTACATGACATTATTATGCTGCATACCATTTTAAATGGGACAGTGATTTTTTTCAAATTTCTGGAAAAGGGGCATGTTATTTGTGTGTTTCAGAAAGAGTTCATTTTTATTCATACTAAAAATAATAGAACTGATATGGTATATAAGAAGGTTAAAATGAAATATTCATATGTCTAATTTAAAATTTTGTTATGATAAATGAAACTGAAAACAAACATACACTCTAACAAAACAAAACTTCTGGTTGCTACAAAATATTAATCCATGTTTACTACACAATAGACCACTACCATTACTACAAAATAGTCAATATTATCCTGAAAGAAATATTGCACAATGTTAACACAGTCTAAGCAAAATTTCAGAAACTATGAAATAAATATAACATTATCTTTGTTTTGACACTTTAATCTTTTATGATATTAATGATGAATTAATGTACTTATCATAAATCACCATTACAATATGATTGTGACAAACCCCCATTGAATAAGAAATATTTTTTTATCAAGTTGCAAATTAAATTCTGTATACACTTCACAATAAAACTTTATTAATATGACATTTATTGTAGGCTTCAAATACTCCCATCACATATGTGAAGATTGCAAACACGGTGGACTACATGGTGGGTGCGGGGAGTGCTGCCGGGCGGGTCACCGTGTTCCAGATACCCAAGCAGCACCCGGAGAATGTGCCTGACACGTTCAAGCCCAAAGTGGAACCCAAAGTAGAAAGGTACCATAACTATAATGTATTGAGCATGTTATAGGAAAGCTTTTTTGTGGCTATAAATGTCCAGAAACATCCGAACATAATCCTGGTATATGTCGGTATATTGGTAGTAAGGGAGGACATTGCATGCTGGCCCAATTCAGCTGCAATGCAACAATGACACTGGTTCTGTCACATCACCAGTGCCGTGTGTGTGTAACATAGGGCATAGGTAGTCAAGAGAAGGATTCAATCATTTTGTAACAGTATACAGTGAAGAATATAAAAAAATGATAGAATATATCCCTCCTGAAAACTGCAAAACCGGGTGACAAATATTTTCGAAAATAGGATCTAATGCAATACTTTCTCTTTTGAAAATTCAAATTCTCGCAGGAAGTTCTCTCATCCTTATTTGTTTGATTGTCCAGGTATACAATAGGCGATTTGCACAAGAGCAAAATAACTGCTATAGAGTGGTCCAAGAATGGCATGCGGTTGTTCTCCGGCGACAAAAACGGGGTTATAATAATGACTGAAATTGATTTTTACATGGTATGTATGGCGCTTACTGCTGCTGGGTACTGCCTGTAGCAGGGGAAACGATAGGAACTATAACCAGAGTGCAGCAGGTATATTGCTGCTTGGTACTGCCTGTAGCAGGGGAAACGATAGGAACTATAACCAGAGTGCAGCAGGTTTATTGCTGCTTGGTACTGCCTGTAGCAGGGGAAACGATAGGAATTCTGACCAGAGTGCAGCAGGTTTATTGCTACTTGGTACTGCCTGTAGCAGGGGAAACGATAGGAATTATAACCAGAGTGCAGCAGGTTTATTTCTGCTTGGTACTGCCTGTAGAAATGATAGGAATTATAACCAAAGTGCAGCAGGTTTTTTTGGACCGACTATCACAATCCTGCCGTTTACCTAAGCGCTCCAACACAGAAAACGTGAAGTTCACTCATCATCGACTCATAATTCTTTAAAAAAGCTGTGCCCAATGTTTGTCAAAGTTTGGTTATTTTATACAATTTTAAGCTCGATTGTGAGGAAATTGCTGATTAGTCTTTACTAACACGCGTTTAGACTACATAATTATAGAAAGTGCCAAGTACATTCTAAAACAGCCCTCCTGGCTTCACTCTTATTAATATCACTAACATATTAATTGGAAAGTAAAAAGCCAAGTGTTGCGTCACGCGCCGTAGGGTACTACCGAGCGTGACTCATTTCGTCGCAAATCTTTAAAAGTAGCGGTGACGGCCTGATTAGATTATATATTCATTGTTATGGGCTGTTTATACAGGGGGATACCCCGGGTATTCCCCAGGCGCGCGCGTTGTTTTTAACTGATTTTATAATGGACTATCATCATGATGATGATGTTAATAATATAATGTTATATTTGACTATAAGTCATTGTAATCTTGTACCGCTTTGACTCCTCCTATTCTCTTCAGACTAAATTCGTCGTGGGTCCACGTACAGTCTTAGGTATTTCCCTCGGGCTCTCCTGCGATCATGTCATTGGATTCATAGTGGATGGCGTTGTCGATCCTAGCGACGCAGGGGTAGCAGTGGTGGGCATGAGTGTTGGGCCAAGCCCGTTTAAAAAATACTATAATATTTTTGTAGCCTGCGTAAGTCTGACCTGTCCGGTCCACTTACGGTATATAATTACAGCCGAGGCGTTGTTTACATACTATCAGCCGTAACAGAGCAACGCCCGATATAAACGCGCTTATCACTTTAACCGTGCTTACATGAGATAATGTATGTTCTACGGACTACACACATGTTGTGTTTTAACATGAAACTACTTCTGTAGATGCATTGCACTCTTTTGGACGTGCTAACGTCGTGTAAATAACGCTAGCCGCATGCAAAAAAAAAGAACACTTCATAGCAATGTTCCGAATTGGCGCGATTGTTAGATGTCAGAGCCATGTTGATGGCTTTGGTACACGTGCGAATTTCTTTGTTCCGGATTTTATCCCTGAGGGTCACACCAAGCATAGCTCTTTTCATTGCCCGCTGAGTGACTTTGAGCCGATGCACTAACCCCACAGTAAGTGTTCACGTCTCAGCTCCGTATGTCATGACGGGTAGGACGCACTAATTGAAAACTTTAGTTTAGTCTTCAAGCTCTGCGGTATGGGCGACGAGAAGATATGACGAAGCTTCCCAAAAGCTGTCTAGCTCAACTAAATCCTCCCATTAACGTCCCATTTACGATTATAGGTTCTGAGGTTACATGTGAGTTAAACATAGCTTTTGTTTTGTCTAAGTTCATACCTAGTCCTACCCGTTGGGAGGCGTCAAAGGCCTCCTCGTTGTACACAAAAGCTAAGCACAGGGGCTGATTATATTCTTCAGTCTTCTGATTAGTCTGCCTCATTGTGAGTTGAATGTGGGTCTACGGTGCCAAAGTCTCTTCGAAACCCGGCCCGTTGTCTATAATAGCTAAATTAATCGCCAGAAAGATAGCGGGGTTCCTCACTGGACTGGATTTATCGTGAGGTGTCGTTAGTTTCGTCTTGATAACGCGAGTGACACCTGGACACTTGAAAATATATTTTAAGCTAAGGCAATTTAATGTCATGTTATACCAACGTTGCAGCATTTATGCAAATCCGTCGAAATCGTGAATGAGGAGCACGAGATAGTGCAGATGAGTTACTACCAGAACGCGCTGCTCGTGTCCAGCCTGTACCGCAGCATCGTCTGCGAGAGGCGCGACAGCCGCTGGCACGTCAGCCAGCTCGGCAAGAAGGAGCGCAAGAGGTGAGCTCTTATAGCATAACAGGACAGAACGCGCTGCTCGTGTCCAGCCTGTACCGCAGCATCGTCTGCGTGAGGCGCGACAGCCGCTGGCACGTCAGCCAGCTCGGCAAGAAGGAGCGCAAGAGGTGAGCTCTTATAGCATAACAGGACAGAACGCGCTGCTCGTGTCCAGCCTGTACCGCAGCATCGTCTGCGAGAGGCGCGACAGCCGCTGGCACGTCAGCCAGCTCGGCAAGAAGGAGCGCAAGAGGTGAGCTCTTATAGCATAACAGGACAGAACGCGCTGCTCGTGTTCAGCCTGTACCGCAGCATCGTCTGCGAGAGGCGCGACAGCCGCTGGCACGTCAGCCAGCTCGGCAAGAAGGAGCACAAGAGGTGAGCTCCTATAGCATAACAGGACAGAACACGCTGCTCGTGTCTAGTCTGTACCGCAGCATCGTCTGCGAGAGGCGCGACAGCCGCTGGCACGTCAGCCAGCTCGGCAAGAAGGAGCGCAAGAGGTGAGCTCTTATGGCATAACAGGACAGAACGCGCTGCTCGTGTTCAGCCTGTACCGCAGCATCGTCTGCGAGAGGCGCGACAGCCGCTGGCACGTCAGCCAGCTCGGCAAGAAGGAGCGCAAGAGGTGAGCTCCTATAGCATAACAGGACAGAACGCGCTGCTCGTGTCAAGTCTGTACCGCAGCATCGTCTGCGAGAGGCGCGATAGCCGCTGGCACGTCAGCCAGCTCGGCAAGAAGGAGCGCAAGAGGTGAGCTCTTATAGCATAACAGGACAGAACGCGCTGCTCGTGTCTAGTCTGTACCGCAGCATCGTCTGCGAGAGGCGCGATAGCCGCTGGCACATCAGCCAGCTCGGCAAGAAGGAGCGCAAGAGGTGAGCTCTTACAGCATAACAGGACAGAACACGCTGCTCGTGTCTAGTCTGTACCTCGGCAACGTGTGCGAGAGGCGCGACAGCCGCTGGCACGTGAGCCAACTTGGCAAGAAGGAGCGCAAGAGGTGAGCTCTTATAGCATGAGGGGATAGAACGATATTGTGGTCTAATAACCAAACAGAGCATAAGCAGCTCTACTGCTTATGCTCTGTTTGGTTTTACTATTTTAAAATTAAATCGTAACTACACGAAAGCAAAAAAGTAAATATGGGAAAGAACATT
Organism: Eumaeus atala; assembly: GCA_017140195.1. NCBI lineage: Eukaryota > Metazoa > Arthropoda > Insecta > Lepidoptera > Lycaenidae > Eumaeus > Eumaeus atala. Next base: position 913,240 of record JAFELO010000381.1, on the reverse strand, counting down.
TTCTCGTACACAACTACAATTAAGAATTTAGAAGTACACCTGATTGAATAACATAAATAAATTTGAACAAGAGGATAACAGGACAATAGTTTACATCAATTGTCCTTTAAAAATAACACAACAGTATCGTTTATGACATGTAGTTATTGTCATCTCTATCCACAACAACAGCGTGAATTTTTGCAAGAACCTGATGGTGCATTATTATCAATCTGTGAAAATGTGAATTTATAGTTAGTAACTTTGTGTTGGCAGCTTGTGCGCACTGGGCGCGGTGTTCCAATATTCGTACGCGCGCGGCGGCGGCGGCGGCGTGTATTGCGCGCGCGCTGGCCTGCGGTTGTGGCGTGCAGACCGTGAGGGAAACGTCTTGCATACGTTACTCTTTAAGGTGGGTCTTTATGAACTCTACACGAATAATGCGATTCATTAGAGTGTTCTACAATTAAAAAATATATTTTTCCTTCTAGTTTACAGAACCTACTTATGTTTATATTATCGATTATTATTTTAATTCTCTTTAGTTCTTTTTTCTCTCATGGCCTCCAAGTAAGACTGCAACACTTTAACGTGAATAATCTAACACGATTTTTCTTTAAGCGTACAAAATAGCATTATTACTGTCTTTTAATTTTTGTCTTTTAATTCTTAAATTTAATAACAAGAGGTGTAGGATCTGGTAACAACACTGTTTATTCCTCATCTATATAATATACTAAGTGGTTTGCATAGATAAGAATCAGAAATGAACCTAAAATATACCCACAAGCGAACCCACTTTATTTCGCTCCGATTTCATTTCTTAAAGTTTTATGTATATGTTGTAGTAGCCTCAGTTGAATAGCTGACGTCTGAATCATAATTAGGTGTTTAGGCTAATGTTACATTAGTCTCAAAGTCGCCATATTCGTTTATAAATACATTATCTTAGCTCTATTTGTCAAAGCATCTCTTTGAAAACTGATGAGTTTACCTAGATATAGACGATTCAGGTTGTTTATCATGTTTATGTAACAGGAGGCGATATCCAACCCGCTGACCATTGTCGAGTTGCTGAACCCGGCGCAGAGCCGGTACGCGGGCCCGCACGAGCTGGGCCCGCTGCACGTGTTCCGCGACCACTTCCTCGTGTCGCACAACACGCGCGCGCTGTACGTGCTCGACCCGCGCAGCGCCACCGCCGTCGCGGTAGTGGACGACCTGCGCCGGTAAGTACCAGAGTGAAATTGAGACGACGGAAGTGAACTAAACGATCAATAATAATATAAATTAAATAAACAAAGGGAACGAAATGGACTCGATCAACGAGACGAATGAAATTTATTGAAACTAGAGAATTGAAGGAAATTAATTAGGGGAAAGAAGTCAATTACATGAAACATTAAATTATTGATCACATCACAGTAACCTATGTGCCCACTGACAGAATTGTACTACTTAAAGTATAAAACTTTAACAACCCCAACGTCTATTTTTCTTAGTTGCAAATAATTGCAGTATACATTAATAACTTTCAGTGAATGTTAAGCTAATTTTACCCGGATAAATGATTATTATTAAACAAAAACTGTGCAGTGATGGTTTGTTTCTTATAAATTATATTTTATTTTTGTATAGGGCTGATTGAATCGGTTATCAATATACTACAGGTTAACAATATAGTACCGGTTATCAATATACTACCGGTTATCAATATACTACCGGCTATCAATATACTACCGGTTATCAATATACTACCGGCTATCAATATACTACCGGTTATCAATATACTACCGGTTATCAGTATACTACCGGTTATCAATATACTACCGGTTATCAATATACTACCGGTTATCACTATACTACCGGTTATCAATATACTACCGGTTATCAAAATACTATATTCTATATTTATAATGTATAACGGATAGGACTACACGTAAATACTGACTGTGATTCCATTGTGCTTCCAGAATTCTATCCGTCTCCGTGAACAACGAGGAAATATTCGTGCTGGAGGGACCTCGGACACTTGTACGACTAGCTCACGCCCCGGAGCCGGCTGCGCTGGCCACAGGTCTGTTCGCTCGACAGGGCTTCCTTGACCCAGTCAAATCAAACCAATGATGAAACGATGCCAAACAGATATACTTATTACTATTTTAAGTCCTCGCTGACTTAACTAATGTAGGTCATTTATAAAGTCAGCGGGGCCCTAGCACTTGACAGGGACACAGGTGCCACTATGTGCCCAAATACCTTAGAGTGGTGCAGTACTTAATTAAGAGTACAAGAATTTAAGCAAGGCCTTGGTCACTGAGGTAATTTAGACCCGCATTGCCCTTAAGCTTAGCACGAAACAACTGTAGTTGCATTCTTAAAAGATTTGTTTAGTATAATTTAAGATTATTTTCTTATCTGATACGAATATTTTTATATTTTCTTATCTGATATGAATATTTTTATATTTATTAAAGAGTATTCAAGTGCCAATACACATACAGGCTCCACTGATCACGGTTTTCCTAAGTCAGTATCAACAAAAGTATTCCTAATATTTTTCCTACAAATAAATACTTAATTTTTATCGTCAGTTTTTGACGCAATTACAAAAAATTTCTACAGTTTATTCACGCAAAGAGAAAAAATATAAGAATTAAAGTATAAAGAATCACGCAAATGAAAAAAAGTTAGATATATTTCTTTAATATAAAACAAAAAAAAAACTCTTCCTTATTATTTAGCAAATTCTTTTTTTCTAACTTTAGCAAATTATTATTCTAATAATAAAGGTATCGTAACCGACAGACGTTTCAGTAAACATCGATAAAAGAACTGAACAAAGAAATGCGATTACTTTTTAGTGTTATTTTAACCCTAGTCAGGCTGTAGACCATAGCCACTAATGAGAATCAGAAAGAAGAATGTATAAGATCCTAAATATTTTTAAATTACTTCCAAAAATTTTATTCATTCAAATGTTATATAATTCAGTGAAAAGTTTTAGGCTGTTATACTATTTGTGTCCCTTGTTGTACTATCAGTGAAGTAACAGGGCCGTTATGACTGCTAATTAACTCAAGCTTTATTACACTAGTCTAGAGGTAAAAAACAATTTTTAATTTTTATATGGCCTCTAAAAATAAGCTTAAACGCTCATTCGACTTGAAATGACATCTATCATGTATCTAAATTATCTAATTAAAACATAAAAAATATTTAATAAATATTAATACCGTTAAGTTAAATTTCTAAATAATTCTTAAGGTAGAATTCCGGAAGTCAACATATTCTATTTTTTTTAGAATATTTTGTATTATTGTGAAACTACTTTTAAAATTTCTGAATTCATGGTAATTTTAGAGTTATGAGCGAAAAACTGGAGCAATTTTTTTTTCGTAATCTTAAATTGTTTATAACTTGTATATTTTCTACTTTTGATAGATGAATTTTTCTAGGTGCCATTCAGGTTCGATTGAACAATTTTTTTATTGCTAGACTAGTGTATGCTGTACATAGATATGCAGAATCAAGTCTCCGTCCTTTTAAAATTTAACATTCCAGTCGTTTATATTCACATGTTTTTTTTTTGTTTACGTTTCGGAGTGAAGGTTGGGGTTAGGAAAATTGACTCTAGACATTCTACAAGCGTGGGGGCGCACTCACAGAAAAGTAACATAAAAGGCCTTCATATTGATATACACAACACGCGGGCTGGGAGTTGTACTTAAAAGATAACGTGGGTTGTGCCAAACAATTGTGTTACTATTTGATATGAATATTTACAAAACATATAATATAAGGAAGATTTAGCTGAAATTTTACCAGGAACGAATGATAGTATTGCACAAATGACAAAATCCTCTTAACTAAAGAATGGATTCTCTTCAAATAATGCAGGGCTTTAGTTGTTTATGACAGTGTTGTTGAATTTAAAATAGATTTTGTCTTCACTTTTATTATTACATTCCATTTTGTACGTAGGCATGTCTTTAGATCCCAGCTTAAGAACAAGGAAGCGTTCTATGCGAGACTAGTTTTGCCTCGAATGTCTCGAGGATGGAGCCTCGGCTTTAAATTATTACGAATAATGTTCATAGAGATCCGGACTAGTGGAATTTACCGAAATTTCCTCTTATAAAGAGGCTGCCAAATTTCATAAATTTCTTATGAGGTATTGGCAAAAATCAAAATACTTAGTTTTAGCTTATTTTTCGGATCGTAATAACTTTTTTTACATTTTGAAGCTTTTATTTGAATTTT
>JAFELO010000381.1:883570-908960 GCA_017140195.1 Eumaeus atala | reverse complement strand
TGCCTCAGGAGCGGGCAGTCGACGTTGTTTCATGTATTGATATGCAGTATTCCAATTGACTTGTGATAAATATAGCGCCATCTATCGGTAAAGTTAGTTTTAATGTTGTGTTTACCTGAAGGAGGAGGGTAATGTTTTTCAAGCGCATGTATTTGTATGTATGTCTATTAGTATTGCACGCCCTACAGTTCCAAATGCTGCATGAACTTAGACATATGTGAGATATTTCAGCTCTGCTTCAACAAGACGTTAGATTCGTCTCGATAGCGCGAGTGACGCTGGGTATTCAATTTATTTCGTGAAGACGGTTTTTATGTCATATCTAATAAGTATATGAATCGCCAAGCGATCCGTATATTTTTTTATGTATTTACTATTATTCTCTAACAATATTACATTATTCTCCGTTATTCACAAACATTTTTTACACAAAAAAACCAAATTAAAAAAAAATATTATACCAAAAATCACAATATATTTTTCTTGTTGTTGTTTTTTATGTACAATGAGGCAGGTAAGGAATTCACAGTTTTTGATGTATTCTATTTTTTCAGTACAATTTAGATGAATTATATTAGAGGTAGTTCGATCTGTGTGTCATTCCTCGCTCAAACACGGTTGTGTGTGCAGTCCCACTACTACAGACAGTTGTAGTGGTGTTCACTAGTTGCAGCCTTACACTAATATATGTTCTATTCCTGCAACAAAATTAATTATATCATAATAGTGTTATTTTGAACTCAAGTAAACAAAAAAAAGTAATGATTTCTTAGGTTTACGCGAATATTACACCATATAATAAAATTACTTTAACAGATATCATTGCGGCATATTAACTTACGGTCTGTTAAATTACTTATTTTCACATATTGACGGCTTAACCATAGAAGATCAGACAATTTTTTACATTTAAATGTAGGAGTAATATAAACTTGATTGTGACTGTGGTCTCTCTTATATAGGACAAACAAAAATAAATAAAAATTCGCGTCAAAGAACATGTAGCAGCCATAAAACACCGTTGCGTTAAATAATCTGCTGTCTGGGAACACACTGATGTTAGCCCCTGACAAGAGCACAAAATCTCGCGAATGGATACAGATCCAAGGATGACCCGTAAGGCTATTGAAATTAAAAAGTATCTATCTAAATTTCAATATATAAAATGTCTGCGTGTTACTGCCCAGGGACGCACAAAATCCAATCGCAACACCTCACAGCTGCGAGGTACAACGAGAACCTTTTGCCTTACTCGGACAACTAAGTAATTATAAACACTTCGAGTACTGATAATAAATTGTGACATCGAGACATCTGTCATCTCATTCCGCCCGTGACTGAGGTAGTTGTAAAGCTTCTTGAAACGTTACTATATACAAAATATTTAATAAACCGCGATAAAATCCGTTAAAGTAGTTTTATTAGAACACATTAAAAAAACATAAATAAATGTCCGTATATTTTAAATCTCCATGACGCGCTGGGCAAGCTAAATAATAACGACCATTACACCAGACTGTCGGACAAACAGTCTGGTCACACCACAGACCAAGTAGAGAACAAGTTGGACCACACTACCCCGACATAAAATCGGATACGTACTCCCAGGTATAACGTCGCGCATCTGTCAAATGTGACATTTCATCTTTGTACGAACCCTTGACCTACTCGATGCACATTTGATAGAGCACCCTCCTATGTAATAAAAATAAATGACATCAATTAAGTGTCAAATTTGAATAAAATAGTTTCGTTTTTATGTACAAACACGTACGTTAGACACAAGAAGTAAGATTTTAGTAGACATACTAAACCTAAACGAATGCTCCTTGACGTCTACGTCTGTGACTGTTCATACAAAATGGCCATAAAAATGGCTCCTAGTTTGGCAATTCACGCAATTTTGTACAATTAAACAAAAAAAAAAAATTGTATGATACCATGCAGACCAGAAATAAAACGTGCACTTTAATTAGCACGTTATTCCATCGGCCTGGAAACGGTCAGCAATACGAGCGTCGAGATCAGGTACTAATCTATTTAAAGTCTTATTAAGTGTTGTTATTATACTTGTCGGAGTTATATTTCTATAGTTTTTACTACGTAACATCATCACAAAATTGGTTGTGTTTTTACCTGCATCTTCAGGGACAGGCAAAGCATGTAGATTTAGTTTATATCGTTAATGTCGGAACATAGTAATGAGCGCTATTTAGCTGGCACTTTATAATCTCATAAATATATAATATAAAAAAACAACGTTTTAGTCAGAATAGTCCAACGCTTTTCATCATTGCCACACTGTCGGCATTAACTGGGGTCACAATGCCCCGTTGACGTGGCGATCATGATAGAAGACAATCCGAGGGAAGTGCTTTTTTTCGATTAATCGATAAAGCTAATTGTTTTAAAATATTTTGATAAGATTATATACAACGCGTTCAGGATACCTGTACAGTCGGTGCCTATGACGTCATGCAGGCGCTTTGCAAAAATTACTAAAGGTCTGCGCAAACCTACGTAATGGTGGCGTAAATATTGATTTAGTAATTTAAATTCAAGATATCAATAATTTACATTCATTTAAAAAAATATTTACATTTCAATGTGCCAATCACGTGCGTTGCAATGTGTAAATTTATAGCAGATAAAAGGGGTAGATCGTAAGTCTTTACCAGAGGTAAGCCAAATCTTGAATTATATAACACTTTTGTGTTTTTTAAATTATTATTATTTGTTATTCTGTTGTTATTTTTACTATACGATGTTAACAAGGCCATTGTAATTATATAAATATACATTATTTTTATTTTATTATTTGGCATTTTTATTTTTCCTTTTTTTTGTTCATAATTAAAGTTGTTTATTTTTATAACGAGCAATGGCTCTGTGAATGTCGAGTATGGCAACCTTTGTTTATGACAATTTTTAATGTCGAGCTTTAGGTTTGAAGTATATCACGTTATAAAATTACCTTTACTCAGATGAGTCAATTATTTTTAAAGTATGATTGAAGAAGGCGATTTGGGAAAGCTTAACTTTGTTGGAGCCAGCTTATTTATACTAGCTGTGCCTCGTGGTTGCACCTTCTTTAAGGCAAACCTGCGTTATATTGTGGTCTCATAATAGGGAATGTGTCACATTCATAAGTATCGATGTAGCTTTCTAGATTTGATTTACAAACTGTATGTAGCTCTCGCTCTCAGGAGACGTTATTACAACGCGTTACACGCAAATACAGGATTAGGAATTATAATTTGAACGAGTCGTACCGCCCGCCCGTGGTGGAGGGGGGTGGTGCAGTTTCCCCAATTGTGATAGATCAACTAGCTCTCTCTTCCAGCCCGCGCGATAATGCAAGGCCAACTTAAGCTGCCGAGCGTGAGTTACAGAGGAGGATCTCCTCGACCAAGATGATAAGAGTTATTTTAGCTAATCTTAAATAGCTATCGGGATTCATCCTGCCCATCTGGGGCCCGCCCGACGTGTCTTATAGAAACCGAAGAAACTATACTGGACACTTCCATCAGCATAGGGCAGAAATGGAATGGCTATGCTATCGCGTACTTCTTGGTTTGTTCGAATGACCCATTAGCCAAATTTCTTTCGAAAAAAATTATCTTTTTTTCTACCAGAAATTTGGTATAACACTGGCACATTCTCTGATAGAGCAGCAAATATATACGGTGTTTAATCTGTAGTGTTGGCATACATAAATGGAATTTGCCGTGGGCGAACCCCATCTTCCCAATGGGCCACCGGCTACTCATAAACCGCACGAACCCTACAGCATAGCATAGTCATAATTGAAAGCGGTATCATGTGAGCGGGAGGTACCTCCCGTCGTGCTGTTAATTCGGCTATAATGTTTTTTTAATAACAGTGGGGAACTAACGAGCTGTCCGAGCCTTTTGATGACCACCGTCGCCCATAAACATCCGCATAATTACTAAGCCGATGCTACTCACAAACCGCACGACACGCGACACAGAAACTGATACTTTAAGAGCGCCACAATACGCTGCATTGCGGCTGATTTGGGCCGGTACCACCTCTTGCTCAACCTAGGTTCATCCTGCCCATCTGGGGCCCTAAATGTTTTTAATGTAGTAGCGTACAGCATGTGTGCTGTCCGGTACAGAGCCGCACAGGGAGCCGTGAAGATGCTGCACGCACCTTTTTTTGACGCGGGGAAACGCATTGACGCGCCATCACTGGGCCCTAGGTGGGGTCCAGTGGCGTGTGGGGCTCGCGGCACATTATGGTGCCGAATACTCAATAAAACCTCCTCGCTTGAACTACAAATTATCCCGGCACCTCGACGGCAAGTCAGTCCCCTAAGGGTCCGACACAACCACCACAGATGGGGTTGTCCCACACATATGACGACCCTGTTATCTTTCGGACATTATAATGGGATGAGGTTGCCATGCGTCTTCACGTCTTGCTCTTTAGTCCCCTCTTCACATAGGACCCCACAAAAAGCAGCCCCTCGATTCTTTTGGAGTTAACCCCAGACACTGAGCCCCACCGCTACGACAAGCCTTGAACCATGGTGGGGATGCTACACGCACCTGCATCTACCACAGATTATCACTATTGCCCTGAAGTGAATGTGTCTCAACATGGTGTCAGATGGACTGCTCCATGTAGAATCTCAAGCCAGGTGCAGATGGGCAATTTCAAAATTATGGGTACACATAATTTTAAAACCACTAAAAGCACTATAAAATTTTATGTATGTTGTTATGAAACAGTATACTGTAGGAAAAACTAAAAAAATATCATGGAGTTGAAACCATTTTCCCGACAGTATAGAAGCAAGCCTGACTTTGTTTCGGTTATCATTCCGTTGTGCTACTTGATTTAAATGCAAAATTAAAATAAATTATATCATTAATAAGCCTTTGATCAATTTATTGAAACTATTAGAAATAAAATTAATCGAATAATTAAAGGACATTGTCTTACTTTCAACAATTAACACAAATTGATTGCTTTTTTTCTGTTTTGTGACTTAGAGAGTCTAGTTATACTTGATTTTTTTTTATTTTAACGCTATAAACATGACATTTTTACTTAACATGTGCATTCTTTTTAAAATAATGCTTACTGTAAACATTTTTGAGGCCGCATAACTAATTCGATTTCATCAATTTTGCCCTTTCAATCTTATAGGACATTGACGAAATGGATCCCGTCAAATCTTAAGGCTGTACTTACACGATATGATGTTATTAGAGTAGTCCCAATATGCGAACATAGTTCAGTTACTACATATATGTTTTAAGTTACTTATTTTTAAGAAGGTTAGAAATAAAACAATTGTTTTGAGTACTTTAATTTAATTATATCTTACATAATTATCATTATAAATTGCACTGGTTGACATCGGTCATATAAAAACTTCGGAAGATACTTGTTCGTCTTTGCAGGTTTGAGTAAGATAGACTTTATTAGTTGTCAGCAAACTACAACTTGCCAATTTGAAATTATAAAATCATTTTTATCTGTGAGGTGCATCACTAATTTGTTCCAAGAGGATTAACTAAGCTATCTATTAACTAAGCTATCTATTAACTAAGCTATCTATTAACTAAGCTATCTATTAACTAAGCTATCTATTAACTAAGCTATCTATTTCTATTATAATCTCCGTTCCGTTATATGTGATCACAGAATAAGTCACAAAACGGAGTTCACATAATGCTACCAACTTGTAGTTTTACAATAGGAGTACGTGCTGGCCACTTATTGATTTAACAATGAAAACAAAATAACGTCTATAGATCTTGCACGTTATGAAGTGTTGTCAGTTCAACAAGTAGAAGAATTTTAGCAATAAGGAGCAATCACAAAATGGAACACTGACATAATTGACTATTAAGAATAGAAATAACATATACTTAGCGACTCTCTTCTACGAAGATTTTTAGAAATAAGAGATTTTCTGACGCAAATTGGGAAGGGGACATGCAAATTGGGTGACATTAACATTTTAAGATATTCATAAGTTTTTATATTTACTAAAGCTTATAACACACATAAGTGCTAATCACACTGTTTAGCACCTAAAATATTATATTCTGCAAAAAGTCGTGCGTTACAAAGAAATAAATAAACGAAGTCGGGGGACAAGGCAAAACAGAAGGGTATTTGAAATTGCCCACACATGCGTGCGGTATTGAGCCGAAGCTATCCGACTGCACGCGAGGAGTCACCGCTTCTCGGAGCCCGCGGACCAGAAAAGGTCGTCGCTGAAGGCGGTCTTATGCGAATCACTAAGAGTCTGTGCACTTTTATGTGTTTATTTTGTCTAGAATTTACTGTGTGAAATCGTAACACCTATAATCTTCATTAAGACAACATTTGTTGGAAAAAAGAGCTTGCCACGTTTCAATATAGTGCCATACACTATATCCACGAGTTAAGAGAATAGAGCCTGTTCTTGATGTTAGAATTTTATTACAATTAACTTCCACAAGGAATGTTACATTCCAACATCTTCACTTCACATCAGATGGTTTCTATCGTCTGCGGGCCCCGTGTTATGAACACACACTTGTTTATAAAGTCATGTCAATTTTTAAACACAAATTTAAAGAAAGCGTTCCAAAATTTGTTTCATTGGCTTTTGTCAAGTCTGTGCTAGAGTGTGATATTGATTAATAACAGTATTATTTATAAAAATATTTTCTTGCATTCAACATTTCATTTGGTCTCGTTTACAGATGAACCTCTGCTCATGACGAAATCACTTACCACATCACTACAACAAGCCGTAAATACAATGCGCGATTTGACCCACATGGATCAAACGGTCCCGTACATAACCAGCGTTCTAGAACAGCCCATAGCGATTTTCACGCGGAACGAAACATTAGACGCAGTCAATGTTACCAACGGCGAAGAATGTTTCGAACTACCCCCAATAAAACATCTGCCAAACGATATATCGAATAATGTTCTGGAATCGATTATAAACGAGTTCAAAGATGTATCTAGAGACGCGGAGGAGATAAGGAAAAAGAAGTCGGAAGAGTTGCAGAAGAAACTAAAATTGTACAACAGTATTATGGAGAAGAAGTATGACGATGAGGTAATACATAGCAGCAGGAGGAGCAGAAGACGGGAGAACGGCTCCGGAGGAAGCACTCCGCGGATGTCCACGCCGGTCCGGAGACCAGATAACATCAGCTACACCAGCCCGTGTGTTATGGACATTAGTGTATACGGGTAAGTTGAATTGACTTATGAAGCACCTTGTAACATATTATACGTAGGCGACATCTGAGTTCCGACTCGACCATCGCCATTTTGTTATATTTTCAACTAGCCTAACTATACCAATAATTCGATTTCCCTCCCTGTCCTCAGACTGCTGTCCCGTTGTAAGAGGCAGTACACTTGTGTTTGTGCACACACTTGAGCACTCAAATATGTCATGTGCAGATAGCTAGTGTCAATAGAAATGGTCTTTAATGCGACGGCTAGGAGAAAATTATAATGATGATTTAGCACGGAGTTTATAGATATCTCCTCGTTTCCTCTGATTCAACTGTAACATGTAATACATTTTCTAACGTCATCTTAACTAACTTAGTTGATAACGTTTTTGTGTGAGTCTTTTGTGTACTGGAATTAAATTATAACAAGTTGTGTAAAGTAATTTACATTCTCTTTTTGATTACAGGAACTTAACCGAACAAAATGATGATCTCTTAGAGAAGGAAATTGAAGAAAAGGAAAGAAGGCTGGCGAAAATGTTGAATCTCGAGTCTTTGAGCATCAAGCGAACGGTCATAAAAGAAGAAAATTCTGATACAACGGTCAGTCCGTATAAAAAATCATCAAATTATAAACAAGAAATATCTAAATTAGAATCTCCAAGAATCAATCAAGAAAATAATAATAAAAGTAAGGTAGAAGACATAGATAATGTATACAAAAAAGAAGATAAAAATGAAAAACCAGTACAGAACAATGTTGCAGCAGGAGATTTGGTACCAAAAGTTGTACAATTGCCTAACACTTGGAATCTAGACAACATAGAACTAAGACTGGATGTCAAAAATGGTATTAGAGATCCGATGGATCTTATATCGCCCGATGACAATATAGACAGTGAATGGGAAGTCATATGATCCGCAGGAAAATTTTTAAGATACGATATAATAAGGACCAATTGCAATAGTTTTACACAACATTTGAGGGCGTTGTAATTGGATATGAAGTAAGTAAGCACTTACGCAAAATACATATTTTATATTGATTAAACTAATGTAAGCTTATGCTTATATTTGCTAAAGTTCTTATGATAGGATTTATGTTATATGATTATTGCTTGAACCGAACTCTTAAAAAATGAAATAAATAAATAAATATTTATATATATAGATATATATAATAATTTTTGAAATGATAGTATAACATTCCAAAATGTAGAGTCGCAAAATAAATATAAATTTAGAGGTTATAATTGACCTGTCGCATAGTATAATGAAAGACAAAACTTTGAATCTTGCAGAAGAAAGTAGGTTCAAGTAAGTAGACGTTAGTACAACGGTGCCGTTCTTGTCATATGAATAGGTGAAGCGAAAAGGACACGCCCACATTTATGAATTATTTATGAATCTAGTTTGACTTTATTTCAATATTTGGTATGAATAAAAAATGTGTTCTTTTATTGACAATTCTAAAACCATCTTTACTTCATTGTCTGTGATGCTCAACCATAAAATAGAATCTGCTCAGAGAGCGCTAAATTAATCATAATCCTAACAATACTAAACTGGCTAGTTTGCAAGTGGAAAATATATCGCGAAAAAATTTTTGCAGGCTCTTAATCTCAATTATTGGCATTTAATTTAAAAAAAAAATACAATGTCGAATAAATGGATCACGTCCAATCGACATCACTCTTTGACAGACTACTTTACTGTTTACTATTTAATTTTTGGCTAATTTCTTCAAATAGCAACAATCTTAGCATTTGATATAAAGTGGGTAATTGGCGCCATTTTTGTATTCTTGTAGAGAGCAAAATTTTGTTTGGATACAGTCTAGAGACGTGTTGACGGCGCCACCTTGTAGGTGGTTAAGCTTTGAACGGGCCCACCTTCTTCTCCTCATCTCCAGAGTAGCAGAGATTTGGATACAGCAAGACATTTTTTCTCTTTGGGAGTCGGCACTCCTGGTCTCTAGTCTCCATGATTCCCATTCGAAGAATTTGGTTTCAACAGTCTCCACAGCCTGACGAGGCTATTATTTATATTGGTTGAGCTTTAGCAATAAATAGTTTTTTTTTTATTTTAAGAAATATTAGTACCGTAAAAAATGTGATATGACATTATTATATATTTTAGAACGAACAAAAACAGAATCGGAACCAAAGATAGTATTAAGTCCATATTCCTACCCACAGGTGCATTTAAGCTAGAGTCTACCTTAACAATGGTTCAGAGAAATTAGACGCTTTGTTGTCGCCATTCACTAATAAGTTTAACTTCCATGCATTTGAAATAGATCATTTATTTTCTACGCGCGCTAGTATACACTTATCTATGTTCACCTCAACAACAACACTTCCTCACGCCAGTTCCCTAATGGGGTAGGCAGATAGAACTAGCTAGTAAAATTACTCAATTAAGTTCCGTAAAATGTATCTACATTTTAAAGGTCAAATGATTGAAGGCAACTCCCGATCTTATTTCTCTGGGCCTAACAGTAGATCCTGGAGCCGTAATAATACATTTATATTTATGTTTTATGAGAGAAGTGTGCTAGGGAAATATATGCCCGGATATGCAACTACTATTCTTACTTTAGGCAATTGAAATAAAAACACATGGTGCTAAGAGCTAAGTTGCACTGTATAGTATTTTTCAGAATTAAGTGCGTATATGACTTTGTCTCTTTTTATATAATATAGCGCTTTTATGATAAATAATTACTGCTAAGGCTCAAGAGTTTAAAGAAAAACTACAAATTTAAAGCAGAAGTATCCATGTAAATCTATACGTACTCAAAGAAAGGCACACGTAATAATTATTAATACAAAACCTGTTATTTAGGCCTAAATCAATAATTATTAATTAATTTATATGTTTTCGCACCATATTCTTGGCTTGTTTGCTGGATCCCGTATTTTCTTCGTTCAAAAAAAAAATACTATTATTATATTCTTTAATTTGTTGCTTACTTAGCGAAAATGTCTACTATGTAAAAAATAGTTTCAATCATCAATAACATAGCTCTATTAATCTGCCCTCTATAAACACATAAATTTATAAATATGAAATATAACTATAATTTTAAATACTAACATTGTATATCACTCAATTCTGTGAAGTTCTTAACGTACATCATGAGCATCTTTTGCGTATTATTGTATTTTAATTGTGACAAGGCAGGACAGTGATTTTTAGGACTAAAATATTCAGTCTCTTACACTTCACCTATACATCACACTGTAGCGGCTCTAGTTCTAAAACCTCAAAGTTTATCATGATAGTTCATAATATATTTCTTTTTTCATTCCATTTAGATATGAAAAAAACATTATGTTGAGAAGCGGAACTATTTACTACCTAAACTGAGTTCTTTTTCAACTAGTAACCCAAAGTACAAGTAAAGTTTAGTAAGATGCAGTGGAATTCGACCGGCACTACCGGGGAGGTACATCTTACTCACATGACTGACATCTTTGGTGACGCATTCCGTGCGGTTTGCGAGTATAGCCTGTGGCCGGGGGAAGAAGAAAGGAGGGCATAGTATTTATGCGGATATTCATGAGCATCGGTAGTCGTAAAAAGGCTCCAATACTTGTTTGCACACTTATACTATAAAAAATAAGATAATCCTCCTGTTCTCTATTCTCCATAAAGGTACAGTACAGCACTTTATGATATTTCGCTTTACAAGTCGCACAATATAGTAATTTGAAGTACTAAGTACATGTAACGAGCAAACTTCACATTACTTTTGAATGGCTTGATGTTTATTTAGAATATGTCGTAAAGCGGTACAAGAACATAAAATTATATACACACAACAATGCGAAGTACGTAATAATACATGTAGGTGGTAATTGAAAAAATTTTTTATTTTTAAATACTTAGTGACTATCGAATTATTTACTCATGATTAATTGAATAAATTATACATTCACTACTAGTTACAGACTAAATGTTGACTTTGATAAGTACAAGTATAACAATTATTACCAAATATGTTATTCCGGTGATGGGCAAATTTTTATGCATAAATTAAGCCACTTCAATTTTGTTTTTTATTGAAGTAGGTGGTCGGTGAGTACGCGGGACTTGAAATCAAGATAATTCCGTAGATTCAATATAAGTAGAAACTTGCCGTGGGTATTGGGAAAATGGTAGAAAAAAGTATTAACAAATTCTCGAATACGTAGTATTTTTTATTGGAATGATTTTTTCACACGGAAGCAATTTTAACGTTGTATCCCTTTTTTTTGTTTTTATTTTAAAACTACAAAATGTATTGAGGTTGTGGCGAACTATCTCCTAGCTAGAACAGTAGCTACTTACTATAGAAAAGATTATGTTAAAACCATGTAACATTGTGCCAGGTAGGTATTTAGTAAGTCGATGACTCTGGTGGTCTGAATTAGACTAATAAACCCACAGAATCTTGAATACTCTGACAACCAGCTCTTCCATCAGAATTAGTAATTTAACCTGGTGTTTCATGACACAACAGGATGGCAATTCTTGTTTCTTGAAATCATTACCTTTCCAACCCAAAGAAAAGGAAACATTTTTTGTAATGAACCACGCTTTCCTTCAACTTCAACGAAAAGGAGATCAAAGTTTGCACCCAAGACTAAGTTGCCGTATTCATTGTCACCGCTCTCCAGTGCCAGATTAAGCCAGCGCCGGGCCTGTAGCAAATTTTATTCAGCGGCCCTTGGTTTGTTCATGTCACAGATGGTGCAGGCCCTGTGAGCCACGTAGACTCAGCTTTATAGCGGCGCCTCTATAAGAACTGGCTTTTCTGCTGTCTAGTTAATGCGGCTCTGCAGTTGCAGTTGTCACGTGTGTAATATGTACCATAACCTTGTCTTAATTATTGGAAAATATTCTGTGATTAAAATTTTTGTATTATTTTGATTGTAATTTTCGTTTGTATTCGTTAATGTAAAATATGGCTTGCGGTGTTTGAGCTTGTGCAATTTTTAATTTGTCTTTTGTAATAAAGACATGCAAATATTATGACTTTTATTGTGTACACCAGGGTTTCCCTACCACTTCCCGTCCCTAACTACTAGAAGACGCATCTGCATAATCTCAACTTATGTGGATGTTTATGGACGTATGTTACAATGATATTCGGACAGTTATTTACATTAAGCTATAAAAACGGCCAAGCCCGTGTCGGCCTCGCGCACGAAGGGTTCCGTACTATTCCGTTCCGTTATACGGGTTCCGTATTATCTATAAATAATCGGAAAAAAACACACTTGTTGTATGGGACACTTTTTTGATAATTTAGTCTGCCTTTTAGTATATTTCGTTTTGTACCGGCAACAGAATTACATCATCTGCAAAAATGTCAATTCTAGCTGTCATACGGACAGCGGAGACTTAGTAATGGTGTCTGATTGTTACCACTTAGGCGCGGAACCCAAAAAAAGAAACGCTGCTAACTGCAGATGGGCAAAATCTTCAATAAAACAACAGATACACGTGCAAACTTTATTGGAAGTAACACAACTACCGCCACCTGCCGACGGCTGTCGAATAAATAAGCAAAAGAAAACAATATTTGGCTCTGCAACAAAAGCAATCACAATATAACACCCAACCCATATTTAGTCTTCAAGTGTATATCCACATACCTGTTAGAGTTACAAAAAAATGAGCTTTAATACAAATTGTTAACTTAGAATAAGTAATAACTCAATGGAGATTCAAAAACTGCGGCACACACAATACAAATTAAATAAAGAAGACATACTCGGTGCCGTCTCCACCATAAACAAGGAAGAATCTGCTTAAGTTGTTAAGCAAAGAACGCCTTAAATAAAAGTACCCCCGCATCGTATTAGACGGCTCTGATTATACTCTCCTTTTTACACCGGAATATAATTAGTTAGCGTTTGATTTAATGCAGGCACCAGATCCAGATTTCCAATACATACATTAAGCAACCCACTGCTATTTAATTGATCCTATCAAAAATGTTAATTCTGTTATATCGGGAAGCTGTTGTATGCTGTGTAAATGTTTCAAAAATCTGAAACTGTCCTGAGTGTACAATGTACATCGTAAAAAAAGATGGTTTGTACACTTGCCACGTCACTACGCAACGCTCAATTGCGCCAACTCAGTATAATGTGGTCGTGTCACTAAAATAGTATGGCACAGAGCATCGCCAGGGACAAACATTAAATTAACAGATTTATCTATTCCGTCAGGCCTCGCCGAATATAGCGCACTTAAAGTGAGCGCTCATAACTCGTCATGCTGTCTATACGAGCCACCGCAACACTACTCGATATATCGACTCAGTGCTGTGCTGTTCCGTCGCGCTAACGCTACTGAGCTGACTCAAAAGACCTTTAGCGGGTTACACACTAGCGGCTGTTTTCTATATTACATCTAGCCACTGCCTACTGGAGATTGGATTTTGACTTAAAATTCCAGTGTTCTGAAATATCGACGGTAAAGTGCCAATATCTCTTAACTGACACAGTCAACATTTTACAGGAACTAAAAAAAATGTTTATTTTTTTTTATTAAGAAATGATTTAATTTTGGTATAAATTAATAAAAACAATATAGTAATACAAAAACAGAAATTTACTTCGGAGATTTTACTACAAGACGTGAATGACTCCTATAGAGTCAAAACAGTATATAAGTGAATTCCTCCAAAAATGTCAGTTCGCGAATGTCGAAACTATCTCCAGTGTACAGGAAAATTTATTTTTGAGTTTCCGAAAACAGTCTCAAGTCAATAATTGTAATTATTGCTATGTATGACGTATCTGTCAATTTGAACCAGCCGCCAATTGTCTGGCAATTGGTGAAATTATTGAAGTGATTGTAAAGGAAAGTGTCAAATTGACAGATTATTTACATGTGCGGATTTCTAAACAATATGTGAAAATGGTTAAGTATTCGCTAAGCTAGGTCTGACGGCCTCAACTTATATTAAAATACCAGTCCCTAGGTACAAAAACAGTACAAAGATTTTTTATAAATTGATAAGTTTTTTTTCTATACTGAGATGGCAGGAGTCACAATTTAGGAATGAATTACAAAAATAAAAATTGTCTCTACTAAAATCCTTAAGGCTATTGATTATATTATTACAAAAATATGTTTAGCTACAATTTTTATAGAATTGAATACAAGAGTACTGGCTGAAATTATTTCATATCGCTCTAAATATATGGAACAGTCGTTATATTATTGTTTTATATTTGTTTTACACATACCAAAAAAAACTGGCAACATTCGACAAGTAAATTTCTAAATTTATAGAATATTGTCAAAAAGATAGTTAAGACGGTAAAGATTGGACTTTAATATAGTAATTTAAGTACTTATAAGCTAAAAATGTCAAATATTTTTAATTGCTCGAGGCATAAAGCAAAAAGCACTTGGTCCTTCGAGCCAGATCTCCATGAAATTTTCCACTTATCAAAATGTCAATACGAACAACTTCTTTCAACACCAAATTCAACAAAGCCCTCAAGCCAACAATAACAAAATTACATCGAATATCACAACATACAGCAAACTAAGCCTAACCTTTCGTAACCGCGCTAAAATAATACTGGCACGTACAGAAGTCGGCGTGTAAGTTAAAATATGCAGTAAACGTATTGTAATATATTTACGGGTCTTAATCGAGGTAGCGCGTAACTATAGCTACATAAAGGCGCGTCCGTCATTTAAGCTCAACCTACACGCCGCGATCTGTGTTTTATTATTGACAACACATTCCTATCTCTCAGTCTTAGTGGTTTAAACGCGAATGGTGCGGCCTGTGAACCTCGACTTCGGCCTCGGGTAACAAGTCCTCGCTATGCCGTTCAGTCTTCACCGACCCGTCCCCTAGCCACGGTGTAACTCCTAAGCAAACACTGCTTGCAAGTGCCTGAGGCTAACAAATTACTAATGCTAGGTTTACGGGTACTTTCAATATTGTTTCTATCCGTGTCAAATACACTGAAGATATAATTTCTAACATATTTGCTATCGAGGTTATGTCAAAATTCTCCAGTATCTTAATCCTCCGATAACTATGTGATAGTTAGGAGAATTATATTGAAAATAACTTGTTCGAAACAGATCTTTAGTGCCGTAGTGTAAACCTAGCAAAGACAATTTAGGAGCGTTACAGTTCAGCTAGGGGATCAGCATTCCCGTGTATCCGAATTAATTACCACTATAAAAACCTATACAATTCAGAGGCGTAGATAGACTTATGCAAGCTCTTGCCCCCTGCCCTAAACGGTACATAGCGTGGCCACTTTTAGGGTTCCTATAAGATTCTGGTGTACGTCTGTCAACGAAAGTTTTGACCTTCCTGTTGACCAATAATAATCAATTGCCAAAAGTTTAAGTATTATCCCAACAATATTCGTGCCGTCTTAATCTGTACGGAAACTTCGTTGTGCGAGCCTATTTCACACTTGGCCGGGCTTCATTTTAAAATTAATCCCAGCGACATTCAAACATTACAATAAAACTACTTTTACGGATTTTATCGAGGTTTGTTTAATTATCATGACCATGGTCATTACATTGACCATAGTCAGTCCACCCGCGACCATGGTTGCTGTAAAGCTTCTGAGACGTAGTAAATTATGGAATAAACCGCGACATAATCCGTCAGAGTAGTTTTATTGTAATGACTAACATTCGCGTTAACTTAAGACATTCAAACAGTTTTTAGTCAGCGTTTGGCTGACCTAACTACCTTCATAGCAGTTACAATTTGATTGAAAATAGGGCCCGCTGAGAGCAATCGAGCTAGTCTATTCTAGACTTCACGCCACGCCCCTGATAAAAATTGCCTACTTTTATTATTTTAGAATCCGATGTTTAATTCAAAATGAGATATATTGATTACATATTATATTGTAAATTTTCAATAATTCCTAATGATAACTTCAACTTATTGAGTGTCTTATGGTGTAAACTGTTATTGACAGGCGGTGTCGCCGTAAAGCGGTCGTGATTTAGCGTTGAATGACGTCACTAGAACTGATTACATAAACCAGATGGCGCCGTCACCTTGAGGGTGGAGATTGACACCGTGACGCCAGATTGCTTAACACAGTAAACGTTCTGGTGACGTCATTCGCCGCTGTATTGCGGGCGTTTATTGACGGCGCCACTGACCTGGGAAATCAAAGCTTTAGAACACGTCCGCAGAGGCGGGTGCCTGGAGCCTTCTGACATGCAGATACTTGTCCTCTTGATGTAGATACCTACAGCGCGGCCGCGAGCGAGCACTATAGAACGTTCGTTAGACTGAGATCCTCGCCAGGCGACGCGCGTGGCTCCAGGCCTTCAAGTTATGCTGGACACTCAATAATCTACTTTCACTCAATTATTTTCGTGGCTAATAATTCTTTCGCGTGGCAGTGCGTTCAAACAGTTATATAAGTTATTACGTTCTAAAATAAATATACACTTTTTAATACGTTAAGAGTTATTACAGTTCGATTTTACACTTACTGAACTTTTTTTGATAAATCGTTTAATTATGGGGCGACTATATATAAACAAAAAATAGACTAACAATAGAAATATCGTATTCTTTTTTACCCGACTGCGACTGAAAGAGGAAGTTTTTCGAGCGTATGTACATATATACGACGAACTGGGAACATAGAAATCTACATAGATTTCAAAAAAAATATATAGCATAGGAGGCCAACGAGCGGTTGGGCCGCTTGTAAATGATCACCAAGGCCCATAGACATCCGCAACACCAGAGGACTCGCGGATGCGTTGCAGGTCTTTTGATATATGTTCCCCGCTACAGCCTAAATTATTTCAATTATAACGTATGGCGTGTTGCTAGACTAGGTTTGGTAGCACGAGTGAGACTGGGTACAAAAATATATTTCATGCAGTCGGGTTTTGTGTTTTAGTTAAGTTCTTTACAATACGAAAGGGCCCTTATCCGTATGGTAGTAATATTAATTACATACAGTCAGTCTTGTAACATTAATTACATTCAAGTTAATAAAACTCAGTCGGTTTAGCGAGTGATATGGACTTGTAACTGAAGGTAACTTCGTGGTCCACATTTGGACGGACATTATTGAGCTACACCAGCAAGCTGTGAAGTCATAAACTATAAACTAAAGCGCTAGTACTGCAGTGACGTCATCATTGTCAGCCGGCGCGGAACAAATCGAATTGATACTGATGAAATAATTTCTAATATCTATCGTTCCTAATACAAATGAAAAGTTTCCTAATTTTATTAGGAATAGACTATACGTTGGAATTTTTATTATATTTTTGCCATACATAACATTACTTATTGCTAACAAAATATAAGTGGTGAAAAATTTTAGGTTATGTAGGATAAAAAACACCTAGAAACTAATTACAACGTTGAAACCGGCCAAGTCTACTCCGATAAGTCAAACGCTGTTGACGACAGCTATCCACGTCGCCGCCTACGCACCGTTGCGTCACAAGAGCACAATACTGTCATGGGGGATTTCTCTTGCATGTTCACTACAATATAAAAACATACAAAATACTGCGAAACGCTCAGCAAATATTTCAGTTATACTTTAAAACAACACGAATTACTTTATCGTTGCAAATCTTTATTGTGGAAGCTCATGACGTCACATTTCATTCATTTAATGTTTTTAAAAAGAAGTTTTTTTTTATGAAACTATGTGTTTAGGGATAATCTCACGTGTATAGGTAATATTCGTTTTATATTATATTACCTAATAATTATGTTTTTTAATACTTATACGAACAGAGTATAGACGCAAGTGTATACACATTCATACTCGACAGCAGACAGAAAGTGGTTCATTTATTAAAATGATTACTATTACGGTAACTATGTTCATGTCAAATTTACTATTTCTGTTAATAAAATAAATTATTCTTTTCGTTAGAAAGCAAAAATCAAATAAATAATCATTGAAAAACAATTGTCTGTTTTCTTTTGACCAAACAAGACAAATCTATTAATCAATTACTATTACTATTACTATTACTGATACTAAATGATGATCAATTTTTATTTTTCAAAGTTAGATTTTCGATGGTCGAAAACGCCTAACGTTCTAGACCAGGTGGCCCCCTTGTTCTATGTGAAGTCTTTGTGAATGATAAATAATTAATTAATAATGATATCGGTTGTTTACATTAATTATCATCATCAAAATGTCATACAGTTCTCTCGGAATGACGAACAACATCAGTTAATGCGACATGTATTTGATTTTCTTATGTATTTAGTATTGTTCCGCACCGGGCATTACCAACTGGAAAATCTTGTTCTGGACTAACCGCATTAAATGTTAAACCGAAACGCAACGATCTAACAACAACTCGTCACCATGAAGTAATGAGCGAATGAAAAAAACGTTTCACTTTTTAAGTCACATTGGATTTATTGAGAGTATGGCCCCGTCAATATTTGAGACAATACAAAAGCCGCCGCTCCAATAATTGCCTACCTTACATAAATATCACAAGCTTAGCGACTAGATTCAAGCGAGATTCGTCCTCGGAGACATCACCATGTAGTGGTCTATGGGCGTGGGCGGTGCGATAGGAGACATGGGCACGTACTCACTCTCAATCTGACTCTCCTTTAATCTCACCTTGGTGATGTCACCGTGCAGGATGAGCTGAACGATTCCCTGAGGTAAGGCCATCGAGACGGGGTTCTCCAGAGACAAGTCGGCGACAAAGTCATCAAACTCCTCGTTCTCGTCCAGACACTCGACTGATTTCGAGCACCGGCTCGTCGGAACGTGCTGCGTGCCGTCGAGGAACTCGCAACTCTTGGTCTCGCCTTTGTTGAGGTTGTTGGTTATCTTGAGGTTTTTCATTTTCCGACTCACTCGGAAACTCTTGAATATATCCTTGGTCGGTGTGAAGTCGAATCTCTTCTTTTTTGTCTCCACGTCTTTCTCCTTAGGACTCTCTGATTTAGATGCCGTCACCAGGCGCGAATCACTTTTGAGTCTCTTCCTGAAAGATAAAAGATTCTTATAAAATTGATAATGAATACATTTGAATTAGTATTTTACAGGCACAAAATATAAAGCTTGCATGCACTTACTCAGTCGTAGTGTTTGGGTCAACTCAAAATGAAAGAGAGACCCATAACTTTAAATGTGAAAAAATAACATTTTGAATGCTTTATTTTGTTAAAGTTTTCATATTACGACATTTTACATTTCCTAAGACACGCATGCTCTCGAAACAAAAATACAAGTAAAATGGCACTAAAAAAGTAAGAATAATTACGAGCCCAGGTGTAAGCTGAGGCAACACGCAACACACCTGAACACGCTGAAAGGCTGCCGGCGCGTCTTGCTGCAGCGGTGCAGCGACACGAGCGAGCTGTGGCGAGTCACACCAGCGCCGCACTCGCACGCGACCGTCGAGCACGCCCCGCCCCACTCGCCCGGCTTCGCGCTGAAACACGCACCGACTATATTGATATATACACTCACAGAACAGATACAGCTCCGTTCTGTTCTAACTCCAACACTCACGCACACACTGCAGGCTGGCGCGGCGGTAGCGGCGGCGGACGCACGCGGCGCATGGTCGCGTATACACACTCCGCCACACTCTCATACATGGGCTCGGAGCGCCAGTCCCTCAGAAGTTCTCTCTCCCCCTCCCCCTGCCCTCGGCCCGCGTCCTCGGGGATCTCTTCGTACACTCCCGATGCTACGGACGCTAGAGAACGTCGTTCCACGCTGAAAGACATTACATCATTAGATTCTTTATCATCCCTTTCGCTGCCGATTGTCCGATGTGAAAAGTTCTTTCAGCATTAGATGTATCATTTTCCGAGGAAGGTATAATAAAATAGGACTACATAGGTCAAGCGGGTGAAACGGAAAGACGCTGCTAGTTTATATATAGAGAAGTAGAATTACCTGTCATCAGTGCAGGCAAGCGAGGCGAGCGATGCCAGGTGCAGACGGCGGTCGGGCGTTGCGCCGCAGCGAGACAGCGTCCCACTCGCCACGCCCTGACAGATATAATGACGATTGCAGAGACGATATCGACACTTTTGACTAGATTAACACCACAAAGTTCCCGCTGTGTCAACATAAGTGAAGCATGACTAGACTTTTTGACTAGATTGACATCACAAAGTTCCCTTCGTCTCAACACGAGTGTAGCATAGTCTTTTTAACTAGATCAACATCACAAAGTTCACTGCGTGTCAACATAAGTGTAGCAGTCTTTTTAACTGGATTAACATCACAAAGTTCCCGCTGTGTCAACATAAGTGTAGCGTAGATAGTCTCTTTGACTAGATTGCCTGACATTTGATGCCATGAAGTTAGACATCTATATTACATGTTATCTATATAATAGTGCGACAAACGAGCAGTCGGAGCTACCGACGCCCATTAACATCCAAACAATTATTATAAGGAAGTGTTGCCCTGCTTTCCTTCTTCCTGTTAAACGACATACGAACCGCACGACTAATGTTTAACAAAATGTGCGTGCGTGTGTGTGTGTGTGCGCGCGGGTGTGCATTTGCGTTTGCGTGTGCATGTGCGTGTGTGTGTGTGTCCTCTGTTGGGGCTAAAGTAAGGGTCACATTGGCTAACACTTTTTCGATATCTCTCTTGTAGCTAATTTGAAGTGTTTGTAGAAGTTCTCCCACAAATGCGTAACCGCCACCATTAGTTTTGTTCCTATTCTGTATGTAGACACAACTGACCTTGTACATGACGAGGTCTGTGTCGTCCAGTGATATCTCCGAGGGGCCGCTGTACCACCGGCTGCGTCGCAAATCACCTAGAACAATAATTTTCGATTTTGTCGGTTAGTTATAAGAATACCCTTACCTTTAATCCAAGCCCAGTGTAAGAGTCGTCAAAGGGCACTAGTCTCTTAACAAAGAGGAGGCTTCAGCGAGCTGGTCGTTTGGTGTCCCGTCTGTTTCATAGTGACAGTGAAATAGACGGGAGCACCGGACGGCGCTCGCGCCGAGTGATGACGGTACCATCAATCGGATCGGCTACAGACAGCAGTGGCGCTGGTGCGAAATCTAATCTGCGATAGCCAATCCACCAGCTCAGCGCTTCAATTATGAGCATTAACCTCCAATGGACGACAGCAGTAGAATTCGGCCCCTAGTTCCCGGTAGTCCTACTAGTCCTGGCCACAGTACCGGACGGCGCTCGCGCCGAGTGATGACGGTACCATCAATCGGATCGGCTACAGGCAGCAGTTGCGCTGGTGCGAAATCTAATCTGCGATAGCCAATCCACCAGCTCAGCGCTTCAATTATGAGCATTAACCTCCAATGGACGACAGCAGTAGAATTCGGCCCCTAGTTCCCGGTAGTCCTACTAGTCTTGGCCACAGTAGCGGCCACGGTAACGGTGGAACAAGGGGTGCTAAAAATCTCCTGGCTACGGTTACCACCCGCATGACCTGGCTACGTATAACGAACGAACACTCCATTCCATCACAAGGCGGCGTGGGATTCCTCGTGAATAAGTCCCTCGTAGGCAACATCGTCGAAATCTCTAGTGTGTCGGGTAGGGTGGCGTATCTCGTCGATTCTGGAGTACCGTACGGTTTCGTGGGTTGCAGCTACGGCCCTAGCCGGCGACCCCTCATGGGAACTCGTGGCGGAGTTCTTGCCGAGAGCTACTCCTATGTCTCGGATAGGAGGGCTCTCGGCCTGAACCTCAAGCATGACGAGATCCTTCGGGTCCACTGCTTAGGGTGTGCAGAAGTGGGGGGAGAACCTAGCGTGGCGGCCGTACGGTAGAGAGATAATGACTGCCTTGCGCCCGGTCCTGGAGCGGTGGATGCGCCGTAGGCCCAGGCCCTTTCCGCCTGACGCAGATGCTCATTGAGTATCTGTGTAGGACGGCCAACAGGGAGCCGAAGTCTCGTTGTCACAATTGTGACGCGGCGGTGGACTCGGTTCAGCACACCCTCGAGTTGTGCCCGAAATGGGCGGCGCTGCGTCTCGATCTGACATAAGTTGTCGGAGGGAACTTGTCAAAGTCGAGCATCACAGTAGCGATGCTCGGCAGCGACGAGTCCTACCAGGCGATGGCTTCCTTCTGCGAGACCGTCATGTCCCAGAAGGAAGCCGACGAGCGGGTGAGAGAGGAGGCTGCCGTCGCGGTCTACCTCCGCTGACGACGAATATGGGTACGAAGGAGGGCTATCTGCAGCGCCTTCAGTAGTGCACCCGTATTCCGTGTGGGGCCGCGTTGGGAACCCGGTCCACTACACCAAGTCACGGCGTCGAGGGAACTGGTCCTAGCGTAGCCGGACAGTCCCTGAGGAGGTGAAGTATGGCCATTTCGCCGAGGCCAGCCTGTCACTGGAGGGGTCCTGTTGCCTGCACATCCAGGACCCTCCGTTAATAGCGGCTGAAGGTAGGAGTTTAGTTGGTATTGCTACCCAATTGCCGAGTCCAACATAGGTCTGGAGGTCTATCCGGGCTCGCAGGTATCATGCGTAAACAAATTCCCTTTCGCCACCAAAAAAGTGGGTGGCGTAGCTAAAACTTAAACTCTGTAAGAGGTACAGCCTTAGTGATATAAGTAAACTCGGCACATTCACGGCGACGTGGAGGCAACTTATGAGGATGTCTCAAAGGTTCAATAACACCTATAAGGCCCACTTCGATGTTGTTATGGGGGACTTTAATGCCAAGGTGGGAGTACGAAATGGTGTCGAATCGAGTTTGGGACCACATGGAGTCGGATGTCGAAATCGCAGGGGGCAAATGCTGGTAAATTTCCTCGAAGAGGAGGGCCTCTTAATGAATTCCTATTTTAAGAAAAAGTCTCATAGGAAGTGGACATGGCAGAGACCCGATACTGTGACAAGGAACTTTATTATGACGGACCGAAAGCATATGTTTAGGGACGTCTCCGTGGTCAACAGGTTTAAAACCGGATGTGATCACCGATTGGTCAGAGGCTCTCTGAATATAGGCTTTCGACGTAAGCGTGTCCGATTAGTGCAGTCGACACTTCGACCTAACTTCCGACTAACCATGGTAGGTTCCGAAAAAATCCAACTGGAATGAGAAAACCGGTTTGATGCCCTAGGTATGTCGGAAACTACAACGGAAATTGACGAGACCATGAGTGGCGGGATTGATTGCATGCGGGACGTGGGTGAGGGATAATGTAGGAGTAGGTACACGAACAGGAAGGTTACACTCTCAGATGCGACGCTTGGACTTATGAGGGAACGCAGAGCACACGAAGACGTTACGTCAAGCTTCTTTCAAAGCGAATCTGCAAACTAATACGCCGCACTACGCAGCTCAAATACGCAACGATTTACCGAAGCGATTAACGTGTGAAGAAGCTTGGGAGACGTCATTTGACAAAGGTTACGGCTGATTCTGGGGTTACCGTTTCTTCTAAGTCTGTCTATCTTATCATAAATCGACGCTTTCTATAGCAAGTTGTATACGTCGCACGCTCCTCATCCTGATACCCTGAACAACGATCTGCGTGCAAGCTTGACACGATATTTGTCAGGCGATCTGCCAAACGTCCGCTTGAGTGAGATTAGTCTGGCTCTTGCGCAGCTTAAGAGGCGAAAGGCTCCGGGAAAGGACGGAATTACAGTCAAGCCCCTTAGTGCAGAAGGCGAACCTGTGTTACGAGAGCCAAATAAGATTTTAAATTTTGTCCTCCAACGGGGCGTACCGCCCAATACATGGTTTGGAAGTGGCGTTGCTTTATTTTTTAAGAAGGGTGACAAATCACTTCTTCGAAATTACAGACCAATTTCACTTCTCGGCCATATTTACCAGTTGTTCACCGTCGTTGTTTGACGTATCGTCTCACCACAAAGCTTGATGAATTACAGCCACCGGAGCAGGCTGGGTTTCGCAATATATTTAGCACCATAGACCACATTTTCACCAAAAGACAAGTTGTACAAAAGACACATGAATACAATCAGTCGCTGTGCCTTGCCTATGTGGACTATGAGAAAACTTCTAACTCTGTCGAAACCTGGGCTGTTCTGGAAGCTTTACAGCGATGTCAGGTCGATTGGCGATACGTCGAAGTACTGAGAGCATTGTATGACACTGCTTTTATGTCCGTTCCGATTCCGGGAGGTCAAACATGTCCAATCCAATTGAATCGAGGAGTGCGACAAGGGGATGTTATGTCCCCGAAACTGTTCACTAATGCTTTGGAGGACGTCTTTAAGACTTTAAACTAGGCAGAATGCGGCATAAATATTAACAGCCAGTACCTCTCACATCTTCGTTCCGCCGACAATATTCTTGTGTTGGCTTAATCGTTGGAGAGCTCGCAGGAAATGTTGCACAGTCTAAATGAATCCTCCAGACGTATTGGTCTTAGAATGAACTTGGACGTCACATTCTTACGCCGCCTACACCGCAGAGCTTGAAGACGAAAGTCTTTAACCAATGCTCCCCGTGATACGGGCTACGGGGCCGAAACATGGACTGGTCCGCAAGTTTGCGGTAGCTCAACGGGCTATTTAACGTGTCATGTTGGGTGTTTCTTTGTCCGACAGAATTCGTAACAAGTTATAAGGCAGAGTATCAAAGTATCCGATATCACGCGACGAATAGGCTCGCTGAAGTGGCAATGGGCTGATCACACACTCAGAAGAACAAAGGGTGGACAGGCCAGTAAGGTTCTGGAGTGGAGGCCGCGTTTAGGACAACGAAGTGTTGATCGACCGTTCTCCAGGTGGGAAGACTATCTCCATGCGGTGGCTGGTCCAGGGTGGATGCGAGTAGCAGGAGATCGGTCGTCTTGGCGTTCATTGAGGGAGGCCTATGTCCAGCAGTGGACCGATAAGGGTTATACTGAATTGACTACCTATATTAAAGATCTCATATATAAAATTCTCGTGTTATAATATACCTAACATTACCACTTACTCTTCCGCAACGGCTTTACCGATTTTCACCAAATTTTATATGCATATTCTGTGGGTCTGTTTTTCAGACCCCTAAGTATTAAGGTATTGCGTTAATTTAAATTAACCTTATATAAGACTCTTTTGTTACTGAGTGCCGAAACTAGGAACTTCAAACTTAGTACAGATATTTTATGTGAGTGAGCATTACGAAAGGATTTTTAGAAATTAAACCCGGTGGTGGTGAAACAGGG
>JAFELO010000381.1:848088-865619 GCA_017140195.1 Eumaeus atala | reverse complement strand
GGGGGGTCGACTTCCCCAAGCCCTCGGCATGCGACATTTTGCGGGAGTTTCTGGCACTTACGGTTGGGGCCTAGTCGAAGATGGCCGGTTCTCCGCCCCTCTACTCTGCACTTTCGTTTCGTGCGGTTTGAGAGTAGCCGGTGGCCCATTGGGAGGAAACGCATCGCCATAAAAATTATGTGGATGTTCATGAGCGTCGGTATTTGTAAAAAGCTCCGATTTCTTGTTTGCCCCCTATTATATATAAAACCCCTCTCGCTCACATGATGCCATCTACCACACACCTCGCCTCTATTTCTTTAATAACTTATAAATTAATGTCATGTAAAAATGTGTAACCGTGTCGTGTACATCAAATTCTTGAATAAACTTTTCCTATTCTGACCTATCGCATGATGCCGGAGGTGGCCAGTGCAGCTTCATCGTTAGTATAAGACACTTCGGCGACGGTCCAGATGAGATTCCCGAGGGGGAAATCTTACGCGCGGCAGCTAAAGTTAATCGTTGTCAGTCATGATGTGGTTATTGTGGATTGAATCGTATTGTCCGCGCCCGGAGCCCTCGGACGTGGTGTAGTGTAGCTGCACCGCGGCGGTGGTGTTGCATCTGTTTGCGTTGTTTTGTTATGTTACAATTGTCGTGATTTGATCGTTGTCGTCGGTCAGACCGTGTCTGGGACGACGCCCCACGTCTGAAACGCAGTAGGGATTGTAGTCCACTAGCCTAGTGGTGAGTGGATTAGGATGAGCGGTAGCTCGATCGAAATGTCTTTGGGAGGAGAACCCTTTGAAATCCCCCGCGATAGTGGGCAGCTGAAACACACCAAATTATCCCTTACAGCTCCTAAAAGTTTATATTTTTCAGCAAAACATAATTATAGATATTTATATTGCGTATGCCTATGTGGTCATGGTCACTGGTCACGCTATTTGAAGAGATCGATATAGAACTCATCTTGCGGTTTTATGCGGTGGTATTAAATAATGAAACAAGCGCGTCTCAGACTCGCGCGGTCTATAAAAACCTGCCAAGAGCGAGTCGGACTGGCCTTTAGATAGTTCCTTAGCAGCAAAAATAAATGATCACATATCTTTTAAACTACCAAACCAGATTCTTTCAATCTAATTTTCAGGGGGGAGGGTATGTTAAACTACACCACAAAATATTAATAAGCTTAATAAAAAAAACCTAGAAACATACATACCATTTAGACCTATCCAACGTCATCCCACAAGTCTCGAAAAAGATCATCCCTTAGTTACATTATAAAGCGCCACCCTACATAAGATAAAGAGCCACCCTACATAACATAAAGCGCCACCCTACATAAGATAAAGCGCCACCCTACATAAGATAAAGAGCCACCCTACATAAGATAAAGCGCCACCCTACATAAGATAAAGAGCCACCCTACATAAGATAAAGCGCCACCCTACATAAGATAAAGCGCCACCCTACATAAGATAAAGAGCCACCCTACATAAGATAAAGCGCCACCCTACATAAGACAAAGAGCCACCCTACATAAGATAAAGAGCCACCCTACATAAGATAAAGCGCCGCCCTACATAAGATAAGGAGCCACCCTACATAAGATAAAGAGCCACCCTACATAAGATAAAGCGCCACCCTACACAAGATAAAGAGCCACCCTACATAAGATAAAGCGCCACCCTACATAAGATAAAGCGCCACCCTACATAAGTTTACTTGGGCGGACGCATCGCACGCGCATCTGGATCACTATTTTGTAGCGGTTAATAAAATATACTAACACACAGGTGTTTGAAATTTGGAATGTAACCTAACCATAATCTTCGAGTAAAACCTCTGTGACATACAGAGGGATAGAAGGACAGAGGGACGGACGGATATGACGTAACAATCAGTGTTCCGTTTTTTGCCATTTGGCTACAGTACCCTAAAAATATAATAAACTGATTATTTCAAACATACAAACGAATGGATGGATGCGAGAGGGGATCGGTCGTCTTGGCGCTCCTTGAGAGAGGCCTATGTCCAGCATTGGACCGACGAGGGCTGATAATGATGATGACGATCATACAAACGAAAAGAACCCTTACACCAGAGGAGCTTCTTCTGATCGTGTGTTTCATATTTGGAAGGTAAGTGTATTTTATTAATCGCTGCAAAATGCCGCTACAAACACTTCATAGGCGGGTCCGATTCGTTCTTAGCCGTTTTTTAGTATTTGTATTGGTTTCTTGTTTAGTTTCATGACATCAGCCTGGTGACAGACGGTTACAATAAAATAAATAATAACTTTATAATAACAGAAAACGAAATAACACAAACAAAACAATTGTTAAAAATGTAATGTAATTTAGTTTTCAAGCAATCGTAATTCACCGACAAACACAGCTAACTATAACTAACGCTAGTATAGTAATATGCGTTTGGTACGGAAACCCTAAAAACGGTACCACTGCGTGTCTCACTCCTAAAGTATTGAATTTTCTATTTCCTCGTGCGTCCTGCTCGCCTGGTAGTGTAGCCTTACAAAACCCCCTAGCCTATACCCCCTCCCTCTATATCAGGATTTCCCAATTAGTGGTACGCGTCGCCAGGGTCGTGTGAGGTTTGACCAATCCCTTAGTTTTTTTTTTTGACGTTATCCGTGACAAGATTATAACCCCGAGGTTTCATCCGCGTAATTCCGGTCCTATTCGGTCGGTCGGTCGTGGTCATGGTATATGCCCTATAGCTGCTCTCGATTAATGGACCATATTACACGTAAACGGACTATATAATATTATGAAAATATTTTTTTACCGGATCTGAGATTAGTGCGCTCAGACAAACGAACGAACGAAACCTTCAACTGTATATTATTTGTACAGATATAGGTATACTTCAATTTTATGCATAGCTATTTAAGTTTCCAAATTGGCAATCCTATCTAACATTTTACAAACTACGTAGTATGTTTGTATGTCAGCTGTTTGTGGTCACGTGACAAAGATCGTGATGAATATTGTTCAGATCAAAGGTCAAGAAAAATAGGGCAAACGAGAAATCTGAGGATTTTGACGACAACCGGCGCCCCTAGACATCTGCACATTAGTCATGTGTTGCCCTCCTTACCTCCTTAGCCCCAATGGGCATTGCACATCCCTATTTGGATCGGGGAAACACTGGCCGCAGTTACTAATGCGCATAGCCACACCCTGGCGCCGCGCTGACGCCATGCCCTGGCGCCAAGGTGACTATGTACCCTTTACATTGGGGGATTATTTTCGCAAGGTCAACGCAAGAATTTCTACTCTTTCTTTTGCTCACTTTAATTAGAGACATAGAAGATTTATTTTTTATGCAATACAATATAGTTTGTAACCCTTAATAGTACGAGTAATCAGAGCCATATGGTGATTACCGATGCCCATAAACAACCGCATAATTGTTATGCTATATTGCCCTCCTTCTTATCTCTCCTCCAATGAGCCACCGGAAATTCACAAACCACACGAAAACATCAGCATGGCTGAGACTTCGCTTGTATATAGTATACCGGAACGGCCCAATTCGGCTACAATGCACCAAGGCCTGCCTCCTACAGCTTGGCACTACCTCTTATAAATGTAGTATCAAGTGGGGTAACTTCCAAACTGGACGTCACCAATTTATAAGATCAAACAAATGTAAAATCTTTACTTGTATAAACAGACTGAGACCAACATGGGTACTTAAGCTAAATATAAGTAGGTACCAATGTAATAAAACACTAGAATAAATAAGTAGACATAATCCAATTGGGAGCAGTGGCAAAATGGTGGGACCTCAACCAGCGTCTGACACTTAATTTCAGGGCCACCATTATTTCTTCCGATCTTGGCGGTGACCAATGATACCCAATTAGCGCTGAGGTCGTAGCAAATCGACCTTTCACCTCACATCTAAGTGCCACGTATTTTTTTTAATGCAGTGCCATTTTTTTATAGAATAGGGGGGCAAACGAGCCGATTGCTTTTTTACGACTACCGACGCTCATGAACCTCCACACAATTACTATGCCGATACGTTGCCCTCCTTCCGCCCCCCAGAATAGGCCACCGGTTACACACAAACCGCACGAAACGCGACAAAGATGTCACTTTACGTCGGTATTATGTGAGCGAGAGTTACTACCCCTGTCGTGCCGGCCCAGTTCCGTAGCTTAAAAATTCCGCGCTCCTTGCGGTTAGTGAGAGTTCGCTGACCCATTGTGTTTACCAGCTGATGCCTCCTTTTGTATGACGAATGGGAACAATTAACGACAGTTATGATTTTATTGAATAAAGGTATAAGGTATATGTAGGAGAGCAACTTAGCAGAAGGATAATTTTAATGACTACTATTTACGCGAATGTTATTCATTGTTGTGTCTATAACGGATCTTATCGCGTTTCTTTAGATTTTCTTGTGGAATGAGACAGAACAAGCTTATTGTGTCTTGCAGCTGGGATGAGTCATTTTTGTTTTTGACTTAATTATACTTATCACCGGAACCCAAGCAGGTGGTAAAACCCAACCATCCTCTCTGTTAAAATTTGGATGCTTATTATTATTGTATAACAGGACAGCAGACAGACAACAAACAGACAGATAACGGTGATTCTGTCTCATTCCACAAGAAAATCTAAAGAAACGCGATAAAATCTGTTATAGAGACACAACAAAGACTACTATTTACCATTAACATAGAAGCTGATGTGTTAACCTGCCTGAGGCCACAGAAAACTCACAAACTAGGCGGAGCACAACACCATAGCTGTACATCGGTACTGGCTACTGTGTGTCGGTCGTATCAGTGGCGTGCGTACAGGCAGGTAGTGCCGTAGAAGCTAATAATTTGGATCTGAACACACGACTATATGAATAGACACCACGAGTCCATAACCCCTCGTTCGCACGAGCGGAAGAAACTCAGCGCTTTAAGGAGCCATACATCACCATACAATAGGCCAATCATCTGTTCATCTGCACTTTTATTGTGATTTTATGTCGCACCTCGATTTATATGGCTTCATTGCCAGGCGAACAGGAAACGCGAGAAAATGAAAAATACAATACTTTCGGAGAGGGACACGTAATGGTACCGTTTTTGTGGTTCCGTACACGAAGGATAAAAATAGGAACCTATTAGTAAGACACCGCTGTCCGTCTATCTACCATCAGGTCCCGTGAATTGTGACAGCTAGCCAGCTGAAATTGTCACATATGCGATATGTATTTCTGTTGCATGTACAACAAATACCTACTAAAATTCATACGGAATCCTCAGCATGCGATCAGAACCCGCACGTGGCTTATTTTTATCCATCAACTAACAACTTATCCCGCAAGTATTTACGTACCTACACTGCACCTCGCAGGTAGGTACTTCGTATTAGGAAATTAACTGTGGTCCACAGATAACTCAGTAGGTAGTGCTTCAGGTAAGTCTTAAGTTAGTTCTTTTTTAAAGGAAAGGATGATAAACGAGCAGTCAGAGCCATTGTTGGGCGCCCGATGCCCAATAGCATCCGCATATACTGATGCGTTGCCCTCTTTCACCTTATCACCTCACTGGGCCACCGGCAACCCATACACCGCACGAAACGCAATTATCTGCACAACTCACACTTTACCACGTGAGCCAGTTACTTTCCTGGTCATGCCGGCCCAATTCGGCTGCAATGCAGCATGGCACTACCTCTTACTGTCACTGTATATAAAAAGATAGGAAGATAAGTTAATACTATTTACGATTCTAAGGGAATTGTGTACATTTACGTAGTAACAGGACTTTAAGGATTTTGGCCTTGAGGAATGCCGGGAAGGCCATTGAAAGATTTAATCGAAAAATCGCCTACTTACCTTAATTTCGAACCGCATAGGATTTAACGTATAAAACACCGCTTTGTTATCTCGATATTGCGGTTTTGGCCACACTTCTCCCTTCGTGGGTGGATATTTTGTTCCCGGAACAAATACCGTGTAATCACTTTCGAATAAACCATAATAATTTGAAACACTTAAAAAATAATACGTACATACTAAGATGGCGATAACTGGTATCAATATAACGGAAAAAGTATGTGACATAATATATTGTAACAAAAAACAATCACCAAATTACAATACAGAAAGAATATACAATTATAAACATGCAAATGTAACGTTCAAGGCGACCTTTGGAAGGTGATTTTTACCGTAAACACTAGTGTAGTGAGTAGTGAACAAAGTGAAAAGTACAAATAGTTGGTTGACGGTTGTTACACTCGGAGTTGGACGCGAGCCATTGTGTTGCCACACAAAAATGTTTATTACCCTTGGCTTGGGGAGATTATTTTCTTATCCTGTTACGCCGATCGAGCTGCCATCGCATTGTCACTTGGATTCTTTGTTAATTCTAAGGTTAATCACTAATCAATGTTAATGTTTACAGCAAAGCCTAAAAGGTTGAACTGACGCCAAGAGTTTATCAAGGCTACATTATAATATATTTGATCCCATCAACAACATAAGCGTGAAATGATAGTCAATATTATGATTCCTTTTTATAGTATAATGAAAAAAAAACGCAGAATTCGAGTCAGTTAATGATTACTGACGCCCATAAATATCGACATACATGTTATGTATATGTGATAATTTGTTTCGCCGTGTAACAATGTCGTGCTTAAGTTTTAACATTTTGAGCTTGCCATAGTGTATCATTTTATTTGATTAAAATCTAATGAAAATAAAATTAAAATATTCAACTATACCAAATCCCAAACACCTCCATTCACGAGAAATGGGAAGGGCTTTTTCTTCACCTATTAATTTAATCACCTATTATTTTATTAATTTTACATTTGTCTCTACTTTGTATTACTAGCTGTCTCTACGGACGTTAAACAGTTAAAAAAACGTGTAAACTGTTAAAAAACGTAAGTGTGAACAACCCTTATAACTTAGGGATATGAAAAATAGATAGTAGCCGATTTTTAGACCAACTGGATATGCATGTAGAATGTGGTAAAAGTCGGTAAAGTCGTTTCGTAAGGTAACTCATGTTGTGACACGAGAACTTTATATATAAGGTGTATAGCCTTCGCAATTTCTAAAACTTATAAGTCATTTTTCCGAAAATTTGGTTTGCTGTTATAAACTAATCATGAAATATAAGGCTCTTGAATTGCTGATTTAGTCGGTATTTGTTTAGTAATAATTGTGAAGAAGAACTAGCCATGTCGAACTATTGAACCGACCAGATTAAATAGAATCCTCACTTCACGTTATGTTTTTAATGTGATACGGTTACTATTAGTACAGAAACTATTAGTAGGTTAAAAGTCATTTTTTTATTATCAGATGCAATATCAACTATCTCTTGTATTCACGAAGATCTATGTCAAATTGTCGAATGGACTAAAGTTTTTCGTATTACTGTAGAACCAATAAAGACGAGAGCGACTTGACACCCAAACACTACCATCTATTACATACTTCATACGGTGCCACAATCGCCCTCTCAGCTCTCAGATTCAGCTAAGAATGTACGTGTAATTCCAATCATTCCCGGAAAAACTACATTAATGAGCGCTCCCTTAAAGCTTTCCAAAACTTCATCCCTCTATCAACTAAATTTCAACAGCACTGCTTATTCAACCCTATATAGATAACGCTAATGTTTATTATCCTGATGCCACCGAGGATATACTGAATAAACTCGAACGACTACAAATGTTGTGTTCGCGATTCGTCTTTGGATTTCGTGTTTGGCCGATTTTCGTAAACAATTACAATGACTACCCAACCGCCATCGAAGAAATTTCTGAACTCTGTCCGAATTCCTGTTTAAGGTACCTTTCCATCCTTGTTTTCCTTCTTATCTTCATGAGCGTCTTTACTTTTCTCACCTAAACTACTCTTCTTGTAAACCACAAAAACGTCGTCCCTACCATGTCGAATTTTGGACTGTAAGACTTTATCACTTTTCAAGAAAAAAGCGAGAGAATATTATTTACATCAAGTTACATAACAGAAGTTTTACTGAACCCACACATGATGTCGCCATTGCATAAATTGGGATAATAGCAAAATCACAAATTTTGTAATCATATTATGAAAATCATGTAATACATGATACTGATGTTTCAACAATTTAATTTGTAGATGATAATCTTTTTTTGTTCGTCTGCGCAATGCGAAAGAGGATTATTGAAACATTCTCAATGCTTGCCTCTGGCAAAATGTAGCGACGAAATGCAACATATGAGTCAGAAAAAGAAGAAGACCAAGAGACTTTCCACATCATGTAAGTACTTGACGTATTTATTGGAATATTCGATTTTTCTTCGTGCAAGTGTTGTTTTCAGATTCTGGAGCATATCTGTGGTGATAACTGGCTATTTCTTACAGACTCTGACATATCTTCTACCCATTTTGGACCTTGGCATATCTACGGACACCGATATATCTTCTTCGCATTTTGGACACTGGTTACCTTTGGACAATCGACGGATTGCTCCGC
This sequence comes from Eumaeus atala, assembly GCA_017140195.1. Taxonomy (NCBI): domain Eukaryota; kingdom Metazoa; phylum Arthropoda; class Insecta; order Lepidoptera; family Lycaenidae; genus Eumaeus; species Eumaeus atala. The sequence goes on along the minus strand of JAFELO010000381.1, from coordinate 857,119 downwards.
ATCGTGAACACAAGAAGCGAAATTGTCGTTAAATCCACGTACTAACTGCTATTACGGCTGTAAAGAGGTATTAAAAATGTTATAAATTGTCGTATTAGAAAGTGAAGGACTATTGATTGTTGCATCTACGTTAAACTAATTGATTTGAGTTTGTATAAGCGAGTGGCCATTCTGTAGTAATTAAGTAGTATTATAAGACGTAGTCTATTTACGCCGAGTGATGGCGGTGTCATCAATCGGATCGGCGACAGGCAGCAGTGGCGCCAGTCCGAAACCGAATCTTCAATTGTCAATTCGCCTGCACAACGTGGCAATTACGAGCACTTACCTTTAATGGACGACAACAGCAGAATTCGGCCCCTAGTTCCCAGTAGTTCCATTTGTCCTGGCCACGGTAACGGTAGAACAAGGTGTGCTAAGAATCTCCGGGCTACGGATCGCTACCACCGATTTGACCTGGCTACATATAACGGACTAGCGCTTCGACTAGATAAACACTTAGGTGAGCTGGAGTTGGAACCGGGAAAAATCTGGTGGCACGTTCTGGGGTTATGTGGAGTCCGAAGACAAGATGAAGACGCCATAACTCTGCCATCGGGTAACCTATTCTACTTCAAGGAAGGCGACACTCCATCACAAGGCGGCGTGGGATTCCTCGTGAATAAGTCCCTGGTAGGCAACATCGTCGAAATCTTTAGTGTGTCGAGTAAGGTGGCGTATCTCGTAAGACTGCTACTTATATTAAGTACTGCGTATTGGGAATTTAGGGTTAGTGACGGAAATCGATAGTTCTTTTGGAGGAGCATCGTTTGGTGTTCGAGTTTTTCTTGTGCGACGTCGGGTCACGGAGATATTCGTGTTTTCGAGGTTCTATTTCTATTAGAGAAATCAGTAAGTTGTCTATATAAACTTGTCCTGGTGTTGACCGTTCGGTCCCAGGGCAGGGGTGTGTGGGCGACTTGCTTGTGTCGTTTTCCTTGTTTTCATTTCGTTCTTGGTGTTCGTCTGTGTCGGTCTTGTGTGGGGGGACTTTTGTCAAATTCTTGAAGTTGGTGCAAGCCACTTCTAGAATTGGGGTTTGTTTTGTGTTGTTTGTGTGGAGTGTTTTCGTTTTTAAGGGGGTCTGGTAACATGGTTTTCGGGAGGGGGCGGTTCCGTCGAGGGGCAGGGGCGAGGGACGCCCGGGGGGTGCGTGTTTAGACGTTGAAGTCCTCGAAGATTTGTCTTCGTTGGCATCACTGTCGGAGGTGGAATTGGGCAGGAAGCGCCTCTTCACAAAGGGTTCCGGAGACTCCGATTCGGAAGCAGAATCGGTGGTGCTGAAGGCGCGGAGCGCAGCCAAGCGTGGTAGGGCGCACACGCTGGCCGGAGCAAAAGCAGCGTTAAAAGAGCGCGTATAATGTGAGAGGAAGGATGAGTTTGAGTGTGACCTCAGGAAGAGATTTAGTTAATTCGCGCCTGCAGAGAGAAGTAGGTAATTTGAGGGAGGAGGTCCGCGCCTACAGGCGCGTGTTTGAAAGAGGTAGGAAGAAATCTGCCGAAGGGGCTGGAGGGGCCCTGGCCTCGACGGTCTTTATGAAAGAGGTCGCCCAAAAGGTGGGCAACATAGTAGACGCGCGGATCTCGGGGCTAAAATAAGGCTCCCTCCTGCTGCTCCCTGTCGTCCCCCTGGGGATAGCCAGCCACTGGCGAAAGCCACACGAGCTGTAATTGTGGCCATGAAAACGACAGTGGCCAGGCCTGCCGTGACTGAGACGGAGCGTCCCGATTTGCGGGATTTTCCTGCCCTTCGAGAAAAAAGGGTGAGGTAAGGCTAGGATAAGCGGGCTAAAGAAAGGGGAATGGACTGCCTTTGTTCCCACCACACCAGTGTCTGTAGCCCCTCCTCCAGCTGAAAACGGGGTAGGAGAGCATGAACCCCAAGAAGAGGGGTCTAATTGGACGATTGTAGTTCAGACAAAAAAGCAGCAAGAGAAGCCGGCGGCCTCTGGGTCGCAAAACAAGAAGGAGGCAGCGAAGCCGAAGCTGACGCTCCCACGCTCCTCAGCCGTGATATGAAAGTTACGGCCGGAGGCAGTGGATAAGGAGGCTTCGCCGCTGTTGAAGGCGGAGCGGGAGGTGTATCTGGGGTGCCTTAGCTTCGGCCCTCTACGGATTCGCCAATCGAGATCCGGAGCTCGTCTTTTAGAGCTGCGCGGTTCTTCTAGAAAGCGGATTTTTTCGCCGCTCGTCTCAAAGAAGTTTTGGCAGAGGAAGCGGAGGTGCTCAGACCCGAAAAGAAGGCAGATGTTAGAATCACAGGCCTAAGCGATGCGGTCACCGTGGAACGTCTGGCCAAGGAGGGGGGCTGTAACCCAGGCCAGGTTCTGATGGGGAGGAGCCGAGTTGGCGTCCACCTCATGATGGCCCGCCCCAGGCACTGCTTCCGTTGCTTGGGTTGGGGCACGTGTCCAGTACATGCCCCGGTGGCACTGACCGCAGGACATTGTGCTACCGCTGCGGTCAGCACGGCCACAAGGCCAGTGGGTGTTCCGCCACCGCACGTTGTGCGGTGTGCGCGGACGCCGGAAGGCCGGCGGGTCACGTGATGGGGGCATGTCTTGTAAGCCCCCGTGCAGCGCGAGAAAGTTCCCTCTCCCTACACAGAGGGCGAACCGTGCGGAGTCGATGGACGTAGAGATGGCCTAAAATGACTCGCCAACTCAGCGTTCTCCAGGCGAACGCCCACCACTCCGCAGAGCCCAGGACTTTTTCCTGCAGTCCATGGCGGAGTGGATGATTGACGTCGCGATCGTGGCCGAGCCGTATGCCGTGCCCTCCAGCCCAAGCTGGGCTGGGGACACCGGCAGCTCGGTGGCGATAGAAGGTGCGGCGTGGCACCAGCCCCCCTTGTAGTTAAAACGAGGGGCCGCGGGTACGTGGCGGCGGTTCGGGGAGAAGTTGCGTTCGTAGAGGTTTACTTCTCTCCAAATCGCAATTTGGCGGTCCTAGAACAGTTTCTCGAAGTTCTAGGGCCGCTGTTGGGGCAGCTAGCCTCGACGTCAATGCCAAGTCCACGGCTTGGGGTAACCCGGCCACGAACCCGAACGGGAGGGAGGTGGAAAAGTGGGCGCTGTCGGACATCCCTCCTCAACATAGGGACGGTCCAGACGTGCGTACGATGGTCGGGAGGTTCCCTGGTGGACGTCACTTCCACCACGCCGAACATCGCACGCAGAGTGGAGGGGTGGAGGGTGGAGACGGAGGTGGAGACACTCTCGGACCATCGCTACATACCGTTCGGGGTGTCTCCAGCTGCCGTGCGTCCGGCGTCTTCGTCGTCGTCGCCTAGGGGGCGAAGCCAGTATCCGCGTTGGGCACTCACTAGGCTCAACCGGGAGCTGGCAGAGGAGGCCGCCATCGTCGGCCGTTGGAGCCTCCTGCCGCTGTCAGTGTTAGGGATGGATGAAGCGGCTGGTCGGATCTGTGACACTTTCACTGCGGTGTCCAGAGCGGCCATGCCGCCCGCGAAGAGGCCGCTCCAGCGGCGGGCGCTCCATTGGTGGACGGCTGAATTATCCGGCCTCGGGGCCGCCTGCTACGGGGCTAGGAGGCAGTACACCCGGAGCAGGCAGCGACGCCCCCAGGACGTCGTCGGCAGGGACGACAGGCTGCGCAGGATCTACGTGGAAAAGGTGAAGATCCTGCAGCAGGCCAATTGCCGAGCCAAGGAGGCCCAGCTGGAGCTAGTAAGGAATCTTGAGAGGGATACCTGGGGCTGATCGTAGAAATGGGCGCGGAACAAGCTCGGCGCCTATTGACCTCCATCACGGAGGTGCTCCAGCCGGACCAACTTTGGAGGATCGTCGGTGAATTGTTCCCCGACACACCCGTGGGATCATGCACCCCAGGATGGCTCGGCAGACGTCGGATGAGGAGGAGGGTGTTCCGCCACCCGTCACGGAAGCTGAAATGGAGGCGATTCTGACTCACCTCCAGATTAAGAAGAGGGCACGGGTCCAGACGGGATGGGAGAGTGCTGGCGATCTCTCTCGTGCACCTCGGAGATAGCCTCCGGGAAGTTTTCGACCACCGCCGGCAGTCTCAGGCATGGAAGGAGGGTCGGCTCTGCCTGCTTCCAAAGGCAGGGCGGCCCATGAATTCGGCTTCGTCGGTTCGACAGGTGGTGCTGCTGAACGAGACTGGGAAGTCTTTAGAACGGATTGTGGCTCGTTCAGCACCTGGAGGTGGGCACGGGACCCGGAATCTCAGAGTCACAGTTCGGGTTCCGAGCACACCGCTCGACGGTCGATGCCCTCAAGCGCCTGCGGGCGGTGACAGGTGAGGCGGAACACAGCGGGGAGGTGGTGGTCGCGGTGTCGTTGGACATCGCGAACGCATTCAACAGTCTCTCGCACAGATGCCTCCCTATCTCGTGAGGCTGTTGGAGGCGTATCTCTCTGGACGCAGAGTGGTTCTCGAGAACCGGTCGGGGTCCGTGGAGTGGCGGAGAGTCGGGCGCGGCGTCCCGCAGGGTTCTGTACTTGGACCAATCCTGTGGGACGTTGGCTACGACTGGGTCCAGCGAGGCCGTCTCCTCCCCGGGATGGGTGTCATCTATTAATCTCACTCAAGCTGACGTCCGATATGTCGCCTGACAAATGTCGTTAGGCTTGCACGCGGATCGATGTTTAAGGTATCGGAATAAGGAGCGTGCGACGTATACAACTTGTAACAGAAAGCCTCGATCTCAAATAAGGTCCCTTACTTTAAAGAAACAGTAACACCAGAATCAGTCCCAAACCTTTGTCAGATGACTTTTTCCAAGCTTCTCCATAAAAACTTTCACCGTCTATTCTGCTCAATCGCTCCGGTAACCCGTTGTGTATTTGAGCTGCGAAGGTCGCGGCGTATTACTTTGCGGATTCGCTTTGAAAGACATCGTCGTGTGCTCTGCGTTCTCTCACAAGTCTAAGCATCTCATTGAGAGTTTAGCTTTCCTGCTCGTATACTTACTCCTACAATACACTTCACCCAATCGGACAAGCTCGCGTCGAGAGCCTATATTCAGAGAGACTCCAACCAATCGGTGATCACTTCCGGTTTTAAGCCTGTTGATCTCGGAAACATCCCCAAATATATGCTGTCGGTCCGTCATAATAAAGTCAATCTCGTTCCTTGTCATAGTACCGGGGCTCTGTCATGTCCACTTCTTATGGGGCTTCTTCTTAAAATAGGAGCTCATTAAGAAGAGGCCCTCTTTCTCGGGGAAGTTTACCATCATTTGCACGCTACGATTTCGACTTCCAACTCCATGTGGTCCCAGACTCGATGCGACACCATTTCATACCTTGGCATTAAAATCCCCCATAACAAAATTGAAGTTGGCCTTCCCGATGTTATGGTTGTAAACAATGAAATAGTTTTTTCTTTATTAAATCATTTAATCAATCTATACAACGCAGAACCCGGGCGCAGTGGGCGGCTCCGCGTCCACGCCTCTCCTGAGCATACGGCACGTGTGCTCCTCTATGCGGTGATACACCTTGTCCGGCACCTCATACCTGGAGTACCTGCTTTCAGCAGGGCTCCACAGCCGCTCGGCCACGGCGCTGGTTCGGGGCCACACCCTGGACAAAGCACAATATTTTATAACAAAAAGGGACAAACGAGAGGGGTAATTTTGAGGCGATCTCGTTGATAGCATGTGCAACTTTCATGTTTTCAAACATTTATATAATAAATATTACTGTAAAAGTACAATTTTAAGTCAGTCAGATAACAAATTAAATGCTAATTAGCCAATTACTTCGTATTAGGACTTAGTCTCTGTGGTGCCTGCTATGCTGGGCCTCATCTGACTGCCCCCTCTTTTTTTGGCTTGTATTAGTCATTGGCTGGGGAGGGAAATTGGAATTACTTCCTCTAGATTGTGCACCGGAGCCGGAACCTTTACTGGTTAAGGAAGTACATTAATCTCGCTCGCTCCATACATCACAGTAATTTGACTCTTCTCTCATCCTATGCATTAAAAATTTTAGAACTACACAAGCAAAACATTAATAATCACATGTTCAGCAAGCCCGCAACGCCGTTTAGATGGCTACCTCGGCAATCCCCGTTCCCTCAGGTAGTAATTCAGGTAGAAACACAATGTCGACGTCCGACTATTGCAGGAGACGTTTTTAAACAGTCTCGTTGACAGGGTGCGATCTATTAAAAGAAAGCACTCCACTGTGTCCCTCTAGGCCTTCCCGAATTAGAGAACTCAAGAATCATCGACTATGTATGTCAGGACATACTAGTTTCTACATACCACTCACACGGGAAACCTATTTTATATATCGACATAAAATCGCTAACAGATCTAGATCAGCTACTAAAGCCGGCGGATTGCCATACAACCCGCAACGGTACCAGGCTCGCTGACATCATCTACACAAAAAAAAATGTGATCTTATACCCACCCGAACCGACCCGTTATGGTTTCGCAGAGCGTAACGGGCCTGTTCAGCGCTCCAATTTTCTAGATTTTACCCTCGTCAAAAGCACCTCACTCAACGTCAGTCGGAGTGATACGTTACACGAGCTAGACACAGACCAGAGGTCAGTAATTTTCGACTTCGGTCCCCATGAAAATGTCGTTTTTGACTACACCGTCCTATAAATATATTTAAATTATTTTCAATCGAATCATTTCGACACATTCCCAATACGATAGAACCCGGTAAAGCTGTCATCGAGGCAGCCACACATCTCACTAACCCTATCTGTAACGCGATCGATAAATCTACCTAAGAGATCACAACAACCCACGAGAGTCCTTGTAATCACCCCGAAGAAATCAAATGCTTAATTCGCATCCAAAACTGCATGAGACGCAAATACGACCGGCATCCGTCAAAGGGAGAACAGAGATGTAGATAACAATAAATATGGAGTTATTTCGCAAAGGCTGGGGTCGCTTCCTAAATAGTATAACCCCTCTAATACAGACTTTTGGCCCGTCATTTGGTCCCTAAACACCGAAAGCCAGCTGACTATGGTCGCTCATCCGGCCTAAACTCCTGCAATAGATGATGGTGAAAAAGCCAAGATACTAGCTGACACGCTAGGATCTCAATGTACAACGTAGCCGAGGTACATCGGGAAGTTGAACACCGTCTTTTTCTACCATCAGATGGCGGCCCCATACGTCTTACCACTACAGACTTTACTTAACTCCTCATCAAAGACCTCGTCCCTAGATGGTCCCCAGGGCCCTACAGAATCACAAACAATTCAACGCCCTCCTTGAGGGCCACGTTCCCAGACACATGGAAGAAAAACAATGTGACCGGTATTCATAAGCCATGCAAGCCTAGAAACTTGCCCACAAGTTACTGTCCAATAAGCGTCATCAGTTCGTTGGCTAAGCTCTATGAGAGAGTTCTCCACGCGCGCATCAAAGAGGTAAGGTATGAAGATCTCTTCATAGATCAGCAATTCGCATCCCGCAAAGCTTATATCTGGACAGCTGTATTATATATTATATTCCGTGAGTTAGTGTTCCACGTCCCGGAATATGTACTGAACGGATTAAACCATAAAAATAATCAGCAGACATGCGTCGTCTTCTTTGCGTGGCAAAAGGTTTGACAAGATAATACTTATCATTAAGGACTATCTAACCGGCACTTCAGATACCTGTTAGAGGGCACTGTCCTTGTGCCCTCTCCAATCTGGAGTCCCCCAGGGCTTTGTATTGATACCAATCCCGTATAATCTATACACGATCAATAACTATAACCCAGCGTAGTATTCGCTCACGCTAGACCCATATCGAGCTGGATGGGAGATCTCTCTTTCGACTCCAAACCTGGTCTCGTCGCCAGACGAGCACACACAGCAATCCGATGAAGCTGTATTGGGCTTTTCGCTTCCACAGCATAAGTTCAGGACCGAAAAAAAGAGGCATTATGCTGCCGTGAAGTGACAGCTATGCTGTCGCGTCTCGTGTGGTCTGTGAGTAGCCACTGGCCCACTGGAGGGGAGGAAGAATGGAGGGTAACGCATTTGCATGATAAATGTTAGGATGTCTACGGGCATTGGAAGTAGTCAAAAGGTTCGGAAAAAAGGCAACATCTTACCGACTAATAACATTTCTATCGTCGACCATCTCGCCCCACATACAAGCCTCTCCGCCGACGACGCCCTTCGCTAGAGTCTCGTTGTTGGAAACATCCATAACCATCTGCCGAGGATCAGCCGCATACATGTATTGCCAGTTCAAGTTCAAATGGTCGAGGTACCAGGAAGAGGAGAACAGGACTTCGTGTCCGCTTTGTAATACCTGAAAATAATGGTTTATTTGTGAAACGTTTCAATTTGACCTTATAAATATACTCTATGTGTCACGAGTTGGTACCAGGTGAGTCTTTGCTGATCTACACCAGCGGTAGTGTTTCGTACTGAAAAGAAATACGAGTGTGATTTATGTCATACGACAGACATAAAACTTTATTCTGCTGCATAGCGTTATTTCATTTACTGAGCTATGAGAGGAAGAGAAAAAAAATATATGCTCGCGCCTCGCGTCTCACTCTCATGTCCCGACGGTAAGGAACGAAACGTATTTCTCGTCATCATCATCAGCCGGACGACGTCCACTGCTGGACATAGTCCTCCCTCACAGAGCGCCACAGGTAACGGTCTCGAGCCGCATGCATCCAGCGGCTCCCCGCCACCTCAACCAAGTCGTCCCACACTCCGTCTTCTGGTGCGAGGCCGCCACTCGAGGATTTTTCTTCCCCAACGGATATCGGTTCTCTCTTTTTTATGTGACACAGACAAGAATAAAATGAACTACATAATTTCTTTACTGACCGTGACCATTTCTTCGATCCATTGGCCCTTCCAAACTTGTACAAGCGTGTCCTTAGACAGGCCCACACCTTCATCAAAGACTTCCTGAAAAGTATTAACCAAAAGTATTTTATTGGCAAAGGATAAAAAAAATATGTAAATGTCACAGTCGGATTGTCTAAATCGCCGTATAACATTACGGCTATAT
>JAFELO010000381.1:673294-841406 GCA_017140195.1 Eumaeus atala | reverse complement strand
CCCCCCCTATTCAACGCGGCGAGAGTAGAAGATTACATTGCCTTATACCAGCAGAGAAAAGACATGGCGGCCTGGTGATGGCCCTCACCTGGCGACCCTCTCTGTTGTCAGCTTGTGCTGCTATGCAGCACGATAACATTTAAAAGGAGCCTTATTTAATTACTTTTAATTTAATTTGTTATTATTAAAACTATTGTTGTCTTAGTCAAAACCGCACGTTTCCAATAATAGTTATGATAAAAACGTCCAAATGCACGGAAGTTCCCCCCACAGTCCTCGAGTTCGCCATAATATAATACCCCAGTAACACTAATATAATACCCCGCTAACACTATTATAATACCCCAGTAACACTAATATAATACCCCAGTAACACTATTATAATACCCCAGTAACACTAATATAATACCCCAGTAACACTATTATAATACCCCAGTAACACTATTCGCAAAGTGTTCACGGTTCCCAAAGTGCAAATTCGGTCAAGCAGTAACAAAAAGAGAATATATCTGGAGGATGATATATTACCACTTGTCCCTAGTGATAAAGACCACCCTCCCCTACTAGTGCAATTTGACTACTATCATAAAACATCTACTGTGGGAAACATCTAAATAATAAAATAACGGCCATTTTTAATGAGTGTAATTTTCAAAAGGCGGATCTTAACAATCTCTATAAGAAACTTGAATTACTGAACTGGGACGATGTGTAGGACAATCAGGGTGTTAACAAGGTTATTGGTGTATTTTATAAAATTATATATGACTACATTAATGAATGTGTACCTAACAAGAAGGTTATGCAAAATAGATCACGTTATAATTACCCAGCATGGTTTACATCTGCGATAACACATGGGGCTTTTCCAAATTACATACGTACGTAGGAAATTAACTTAAAAATAAACCGCCAGAATTCTGGGATTTCGTAAGAACACAGCGCTCGTCTAATAGTTTGTATACGGACTATGAGATTGAAGGAAATGTAGTTTCGGGATTGGACGCTGCTAATGCCTTCGCAAAATATTTTAAGTTGGTATTTTTAACAGAAAAGCCTAATCTAAACATAGATGAATTTTGTTTAGTGCCTAGTATGCCATCTGCGCCTATTATTTGAAGTTACGTATCTGAAGCCGTCTCAAACCCCGTTCGGCAGTAGGTCCGGATGGTATTCCTCCTTACCTAATAAAATACTGTCTTTCTGTTTTCTCAAAGCATCTTCACTTTATCTATAACATGTCACTTTCATCTGAAAAGTATCTCGCAAAATGGAAATTATCGCGAGTTACACCAGTTCCAGAGAGTGGTAATGAGTCTAAGATAGGCAAAATTAGACCCATAACAATATTATCAAGCTTTGGTAAGGTTCTGTAAACAATTATAAATTTCTCTTCTCCTTCTTCTTCAGGATATCATATAACAAAGCCATGTGGAAAAAAAACTTCGCCGACAAGACCTCTGCTGCAAAAAGTAAGAAGTGTAGCAGTGGATATACAGAGATGTGGAAACTTGGGGTATCCATTAGTTTTAATCCCGATCTACTCTTACCTGATCTCCGGGAACTTTTCACTCTGATAGGGGAAGCTCTGGTCGTCGACGATGTGCCAGTGGAACACGTTCATCTTGTTGATGGCCATGGCGTCCAGCGTGCGCAGGATGTTAGCGACGCTGATGAAGTGGCGCGACGTGTCGAGCAGCAGGCCGCGGTGCTGGTAGCGGGGCGCGTCCTTTATTACGGTCGAGTTTATCAATACACCCTGAAAAATAAGGGATTGCTTACACATCCGTTGTCTGACTGTCCTTTTAAAACTTTGCCACGAAGGCATGTTATTCGTTAAAACATATATTGCTACGCCTAATTCCACGTTTGAAAGCCTCGTCTTGACAATTTTGAACCTGGCAAGATTTTTTAAGCCTTCGTAGAGAAAATAATTATAACTACGTACTTGGCGGTCACTAGACAGATAGAAGAGCTGCACAAAGGTCTCGAGACCTCGTATGATGCCCCACACAGATTTGCTCCTCAGTGTAGAATTTTTCGCCACGGTCAAGTTATCTGAAATAATCAATCTCTATAAGTAGGTACTTATTAGTTGTAATTAAATATTATGAGTAGGTAAGTAGTGCCGGCGATCGCCCGCCTAAGTCTGTAGCAAGGGAACGTTTCTGTTGACTTGGAAGGAGTATGTTTTTCCAGACTGTACTTATATCTGTACTAAGTTTCAGCCAAGTCCGTTAGTAGTTTGTGCGTTGCAAGTGTATGTTAGTAGCTATCGTCATTCCGCAGTTTCACCCGCGTAAATCCTTTTAGTCGTATCGTCATGGTATATAGCATGTAGCCTGCCTCGATAAATGGACTATTCAACACAAAAATATTCTTTCAATTCGAACCAGTACTTCTTGAGATCAGCGCGTTTAAACAAACAAACTTGTCAGACTTATATTGGAGGCACAGGCTTGAAAGTTTGTATACATAGGAATAAATTTTCACATATTAGTCGAAACAACCTAGGTGCCACTAAGATTAAGAATGAAGTAAACTATAAGTCTAGATTGATAATTTAAAGATGTGACTTGCCCAACCCCGCGAAACCCGCCCGAAATTCTGTATGATAACGTCTTATACATGTGTATGCCTGCTTGCATGCACGCGTGTATGCGTATTTTTATATGCGTATTTGTATTTGCCAATAGTTTTAGTGTAATAAATCATTAATGTCTATCTAATAGTAGCATGTGCTGTAATGTCTTTTATAATGAAACTTAGCACTGAATAAATATTATTATTTATTTTATAAATCGTTGATCCCCCGCTGCACGAAAAGTTGTCACGTTCCACCAGGCCGAGCGTGCAAGCGAGAGCGCGAAGCAAGCGATGTGGAAGCACGATTGGCCTAAGCGTTGAGCTTGTGACACATGTATCTCTCTTCCACTCCATCAGTGGGTCCAATGAACACGAACCGGTTTGTCACTTGTCACTTGTAAATTAATGTGGCTTCTAGTTTCCTACAAAAACTATTGCGGCAAAAGATTATTATTTAGTGTTCATAGATTTTTAACCTCCCTTCTCCAAACCCCCCTCCCCCAATCTCCACCGACTACTCACAAACCGCACGAAACATGACACTGAAGATGTCACTTCACGGCGGTATTATGTGAGCTTGAGTTACCTCCCCGGTCGTGCAGTCCCAATTCCGTTGCTAAAAAGGATATAGCGTCATGCACTATGCATGGCCCTACCTCCTTGTTTCTAATTAGTAGTAGTAGATGTCTGCCGCATATGCACCATCATCCGGCCTTTGTATCAACTTCGTCGTAAATCAAGTGCTACGCCGACGTAGCACTGCTCGATTCCGATCAATTAAAGAATTGTTGTTACGTATACTTATAGTCTGTAAGAAGACTTGCAGACAACCAGTCTCTTTATTTATTTTATTTTTGTAATTTCACGAAACTATTTTATCATTTATTTTAACAGACATTCGTAAAATGCTGCAATAAAAGGATAGATAAGTAAATACTTGTACAAGTGCAATGTGTATTGACACATTTTACCTCGTCTCGAGCATCAAAAATGCGAGGCCGGTGTTAGCGAATGGTTTATCAAATGACCATTTACACGGCCAACATAACAAGCCCAGTGGCCCATTATCTTGACTATGTTGGGTCACTAGATGTATTCCAAGTGTGTTTACTACTTACAACTCAAGTGTTTTATCTAAACTATTTGACTTTACGGCTGCTTGTAGTTGGAGCTGTATTTGTTTTAAATAGTGAAACGAGGTCATACAATGTCAGGGAATGACCGAATGAGGGTCGAGGAACAAGAATTGGGCAGTTATATTGGGCAGTCATTTTATTTGTCTGCTGGTTTTGAGAGGACGTAGCCGTGTGGGCATTGGATAGGTCTATCTAAATGGTATGGACGTTTCTGAGAAAGTGCTTTGATTATGTTACATACGAAAACTGGTTGAAATAAAATTGGTTTGGTACTTTAAAGAGAAGTTTAACGTTATATTACAGCTGAGACGACCGCCTTCGCGCAAGACAATGCTTGGCTTACGTCAAACAGATAATATTATTGGAAGAGTTACAGTAAACACGTACAATCTTTGATCGGTGTCAATGTTTCTCGGTACTGGCTGCGCCCTGCGACTCTGCTCCGAGTCCATCGCGCTCCAGTGCGTGTACGTCTACAGATCGCGAGGTCATGGGTTCGAGACTCGACGAGGACCCAAAAGCATTTTTGGGGTTTTTCAGTGCTTTGTTTTCCGGTGGCCCATTGTAGAGAAGAAGAGCAAAACGTCTGCATAACAGTTATGCGAATGTCTATAGATGTCGGCCATCACAGAGCTCGGACTATTCGTTTGCCCCGCCTACAACGTAATAATCGAATTATACACTAGTACCTTCCTCGGGAGTTGCTCTATCCATTGGTGACCGCAACCGCATGAGAATCCGTTCAATAGATTTTGGGAAAATCGATTAAATGCGGACAGAAAGCTTTTGGTGACTCTGATTAATATTAAATAAAGATAAATAATTCATTCAAGTGATTACAAACACACGTACAGCTTTCATCCATCCCGAAGTAAGGGTACTCCTCGCACGGCCCCACCAGCTGCACCTTCAGCCCCGCCACTGCACCCGCGTAGGCGCTCGAGGCCCGGTGCCTCCGCCCCACCCTGCGGCGCCGCGGCCCGAACTGCTGCAGGACTCCCGAGTAGCGCACGACGGCGTCGGCCACGAGGTCGCACGTGTCAGTTGACATCTAAACGTTATCAACTTTCAACTCTCCAGGCCGCAGCTCTAAGGCTACGTTCGCACCTGAGCTTTTTGATGCGTATTATCGTATTAAAAAGCTTGTTGCATGTAGTACTACACCTAATCGTCTGTTCACACCACGGCATTAAAAAGCGCTAGCGCCGATGTATGGGAATCGATCGCACCTGTGTTCGCGCTGTCGTGCGAACGTGGCCTAAGCCTAAGTATGTTCATGCTGACGACTTACTTACCACCTGGAGCCTGGTACCACTTTGCTGTCCGACTGACGTGTCAAGAAGATCGCAAGGGTGTTTTCGGTGACTTAGAATCTTAATATATCTAACCATATAAGACTGACCGTCAGATAGGCGAAAAAGAGCTTCGATGATGCAACAAAAAAAATGTTATGTTGCAGCAATTTAACCATACGAAAATGTAATGTCAGGAGAGAAAGAGAGAAAGAAAATGTGTGCTCGCCCTTATCTCTAAACTTTTCATGATCGTAACGTTTCGTGCACCTATAGATTTTTTTGGACTTGTGATATAGCACGCTCGTTTACCCCAGGACATCGTACCGTCGCACCGCACGATGCCATACAGCTGCCACGAACGGTCTCCTCGATAGCTATGAAACCAGCATTACGGACGGAGAAATTTGGATTGCATCTCAAAAACGGAAAGATTATTGTAGAGATTGTTTCACAAATTTAAATGTTATGAGTTGTAACTTATGCTAACATAATGGAACCCATACTACACGAAATCAGTGCACTTTCCGCTCATACACGAATCAAAATATTCAAATGTACAGATACATTTGATTATTTTGATTCCTTATTACTAACGCAGGAAATATAAATATCTACTTAAGTAGACAAGTAAATTATTAAGTACCGACCTACCATATTATTGTGAAGAAGATATAATTCGCAGTAAATTGAATAAAACTTTTTAAATTGTAGCAATTTTTTACATGTATGACAAATATTAAAAGATATTTGTTAGTAGATATTCTTTGTCAAAAGTTACCTAACTTTAAACATCACCTGGACCAATCAATAATTTCGACAAAGATTTTCAACGTTGAGATTTTTCCACGCGTGCTTTGCGGACAAGATACGATTATTATACAATATGATAATCGAACACTTTAATAATATTAATAATATAATATTTTACACGTAGGTACACAGTAATAGAAGACATACCTCGATATTAAAATGTGACGGGGCCATGGAGTAATATGTGATATTCTTCTTTTCATACTTCGGTTTGGGCCAGACTTCTCCCTTAGTCGGTGGATACTTAGGTCCTGGATTGACAACTGAATATCCACCAGCAAAGAATATATAGGAACAAATTAAAATAAACCTTAACATCTTACAGGATCAAGTGCACTTGTTAACTGTTCGACCGTACGTTTTAAACTAAAGTTAAACGCACGTTGGAATATTGATAAACATAAAGAAATATAATTTCTCGGTTACTCTATCTTATTTTCGCATTGTAAAGCGAACAATTTACGTTCTAGATAACTCTTGACCTATATTTATAATGTGTAATGATATATTTCAATCTTGATTCTATTATATTTAATCATTTTATAATGCAACATAAATAATCTTTGCAAAAGCATTGTTTACAAAATATACACCTCTCAAAACATTACGTATGTCTATACTTCAGTAGAACATGGTGTAAAAGTAGGTTGCACATGAAAGTCTTAAATGTGTCAGTGAAAATGTATGGTGTCCGAGAGTGTAGTGATTGAGTTAGATAATACTTCAATGCTGACATCATTTGATCTATGCTTTAATGCGAAATCCTTGAACATTGCGACACATGACACGGGCACCGTACAAACGTTATGTTATATCGACTGTGATATTGTTGTGATTGAAGTGTTGGTCGACCGTTCACCAGGTGGGAAGACGGTCTCCGTGTAGCAGCCGGTCCGGGGTGGATGCGAGCAACAGGAGATCGATTCTATCTACGTTGAATACGGCAAAATGGAATGGGCTGATATTGCTGGGCTCCAGCTCAAATGTGAGAGCAGTACTCCATGTGCGGTCGAATCTGCGCTTTGTAAAGTTACTGCTTCACCCTACTGAGCACGCCTACAGCCTTCACCACAAGTCGTGTATGGAGCGCCTCCACCGGTTTCACGCATGTCATTGATATGTAGGAAATAGGGATTGGAAACAGAACACAGCCTTGTGAAACACCATCATTGACAGGTTTTAGGTCTGAGCATGCACCATCGACTACGAACTTAACGCTCCGGTTTGTCAAAAATCCAGTCGTATAATTTCACGGAAATCCCAAGAGCCGAAAGCTTGGAAAGGGGAGCTTTGTGCCACACTAGTCAAAGGCTTTTGCTACGTCCAATGACAGAAGGGAAGCCATGACCATGCTAATGGTGTCGATCATTAGCTAATATAGAAGTAAGATGTGAAACACTCACAATCACAATTATCGTCGTCTATTTAATCTCTTGTAGACATTGCGCCGAGAGAAATGAATGAAGAAGGAGACAGTGAGACAGCAGGTTTACTGTCTCTATCTCAAATTTCGTTTATTTAATTAAAAAGAAAGGCAAATGTGTTTACAGTTGCTTTCTCTTTCGATTTATACAAACACATTTAGGCTAGCTTTCCATCTCTATCTACATTATTGCTATAAAAATAACTCGGAACGCACTGTATCTGCTGTTGTCTGGGGGTTGTTTTAAAATGTTTATCGATATTTTATTTTAATAATTCATTTCTGTAATGTCTTTATTAAACTATAGAATGATGTAGGCCGGTGAGACAGAATAAAATAATATTATAGAATACTACCCCATCCTACTTACTGATATCGAAAATCGAGAAAAGTAATCAAAACACATTCTCTTGTTTAGTCAACCAAATACCCAGAGGTAAAATAACCATGGTGATAATATAGATAGAGAAAGGAAGCCATTCTAAAACGCGGCGACTAATTTGAAAGAGACAGCAAATGTAGGACACTCTCTGTCTCTATTTTTTACTTAATTTCAAAGACAAAGATAATACTGATTACACATCTTCCTCCTTTTTTCAAAGACGCCCAGTCACCGTCATATAACTGCCTTAGACGTGCCTTTTCTATCCATGTTATCTCTATAGTCATGTTATGTTATGGGATTATCCTCATGAAACTATTTCTGACACCAAACAATCGAAATCGCTTATTGAACATACTATGAGTAATAAAAGTTTATGTTACAGGGGGCCAACGTCAGGGTGGAAAATTGTTTTTCTCTATCGAAAAATGTCGAACTAACGACAACAACAATATGGCTAGGTTAAGTGAGTCTCATTAGTTAAAAGAAACCAGTATATAAGTATAGTTATTAATAAAAAGAAATAAGTATGCCTGGGTTAAGTGAGTCTCATGAGTCAAAAGAAACCAGTATATATTATTACCAGTATTATAAGTATTATCTATGAAAGAAACTGTCAAAAATGCGACACTGTCAAGTGTCATTGTCATAGATATTGGAATATGGATTTATTTTTTGATAGTGAATAGTCGATATTTTACTATTATCAGAGGTAAAAGTTAAGAGAAATAATAGAGTGTATTGGTGAGATTTAATAGAATTTGAGATAGACACACAAATATATTCACTATGTATCACAAATTGATGTCAATAGCATTGCTTTGCACTGTAAGCAAAGTACTGAGCACAGTCATCACAGGAGAAGAAGAGAGTGGAAGTGGTAGATACGTTATCGAAGGACGAGTGTTTCCACCCGAAGATCAAGACTCGGTTACATGGCAGATTGATACCAAGATTCATGTGAACGGCGGTGAATATATCGGATTTATCAAGGACGATGGTTCCTTTGCAGTCCACAACATCCCTACGGGATCGTACGTAGTGGAAGTTGTTAATCCCGACTACATGTACGAGCAAGTGCGCGTCGAAATCAATTCCAAGGGCAAGTTTAGAGCACGAAAAGTCAATTACATTTTGACATCTCAAGTTATTCAAGTTCCATATCCACTACGAATGAAGGCAGTGTCCAAATTCAGATATTTCCAAGTTCGTGAACAATGGAGACTGACCGATTTCCTGTTCAATCCAATGGTTATAATGATGGTGCTACCTTTGCTCTTCATCATGTTATTGCCAAAAATGATGAATGACCCTGAAGCTAAAGAGGACCTCAAACAGATAACCAACATGGCTAAAATGTCAGAGTTGCCAGAAATGTCTGAGGTCTTCACATCTTGGTTCAACAAAGGTCCTGCTTCCAAAACAAATAATGCTAAGGCTAAGCAAATTAAAAAGCGTCAGTAGACAATGATAAATATTGTACAGTATTTAATTAATTATATTGTTTTAGATAATAAACATTTACATTAATTTTCTCAGTGTTTATTTTAAAAACAAATGGGTTTAAAGTTTTCTCTGTTTTTATACTCCTTTTCAATTCACTCCACTCCACAGACCGAAAACTAATTGAATCTATTAATTGAATTTTAAAAATACAATCTTAAAATAATGCAAAGTGACATGGCAAGTGGGATTCCGCTTTAATTGTGCAAGTCAAAATCGAGAAGATTGGGCTATGAGTGTACCTAAAACATACAAACTATTTTTAATTCAGATCCAAGTTTTCATGCCGACTTAACTAATGTGCTAGTATAACTCAGTGGTAGAGGACAATCATCACTTGTTTGTAGGATGTATCTTTGAAAATTCTGAACAAAAGTTCTTTAATTAACTTAAACATTAAGGTACACAATGATGGTGTGACAGGCTATAATCTATATTTTTTTACTGTGACCCATGGTTTCATCGCCATAAAATCTTTTCGAAGGGAACCATCATTTTTTTATTCCGGAATGAATGAACAACTGTTTTTTCAAAATTTTAGTGCTACAATCCTTTGTCACCTCTTATAATTGGGATACAATGAGCAGCCCCACCAACAACCAAGAGTTCAATTGGTATCACTTAAGGTTCAAGTTCGCAGAGTTCACCCCAAGTTACTGAGCCCCAACGCCAAGACAAAGCTTGAACCATAGTGGGGAGTATATTACAGCCTGCTTATCGCAACTTTATTTTTTTAATTAGAGGAAATATGAGCCATCCCAACCTTTTGGTGACTACATGAACATCTGCTAGGAGGTAATGCAGATGATATGACTTGACTATATGAAACCCATGAACACAACGAGTGACAACTACACTTCACAATGTTGTTGTCTAACGTGAGCAATAGAGTGAACAGGTTACAGGCTATAACACTGAGTTCATTCACTACCTCTTTACAGTGTTGTATCATTTTTAAAAAAAAAATCTCTTTTATTAATCTAAAATATTTTTATTTCGAAATAAAGTTTTTAGAAGGTTAAAATTTATACCAAACATGATAATTTTGTGTAACAAAATTAAATATAAAATTACGCTTACACACAAATACATATAAAATGAAAAAAAATCAGTCATTTGGTAATTTGGACGGAAACTAATTAAGTATCTTGCTTACAAAATCTATGACATTCATTAACACTATCCAAGATAATATATAACATTGCTGATATAAATATCAGGACGGTGAATTTTGTACATATATGTTTCTCTCAATATTTTTTAAAAGCCCATTCAATATCTAACTGTGTTAACAATTTCAGTTCATGAACATCTCTTGATGTAGCCAATATATTTTGTTATAAAATTATTGAATTGTAAATAAATATACTTGAAATATATGATGTATTGTCATATTTATAAGGCAAAATTGCTATTCAAAATCAGCTTATTCTACAAAATTCTTAAACTAGTAATAATATTTACATGCATGTAAGACTGTTTGGTCTACAATGTCTAAAAGTGTATTTTATGTGTATCATGTCTATATAAATTATTTTCTTCATTGACATATTTTACAGCTATGCAGTTTTATATGTTGCTTGTTATTCAATTGACATGGCAAGCCAGCATTTAATGCTAAGGACTGTACAGGATACATATTGACATAAAAATGCTTTCAGCACCAGTTGGTACAAACATGCAGATTCTAGGCATATGCCTGCTAGTCCCAATATGTACATAGCAGTTATAAAAATGTGTGATGCCTTTAAAATAATTAATATTGTAGATATAATATATACCAAACACTATAACACGCATTTGGGCTGTATACGTAATAGAGTTTTGGCCAAAGTTGTTAACAAAATGTTAAGACTAATTTGTATTTAGCATGTGATTAAAACTGAGTTACTTATAGTTACTTGTAAGATTGATTTATTTATGTTTTGTTATCAATGCAAATCCATGCACAGTGAAGATGGAAATATGTTCTGCTCTTACATTGAACCCACATGAACATGTTAATAACTACAACTACAATGGAATGGGCGATAATTTTTGAGCTGTCTTATTGGTTGATTGACATATTTTACTTTACACATTTTCATTTCTTTCAATGCTTGATGCAATGCAATGATTCTTCAGCCAATAGTCATTTTTAAAGTACTAAAATTATGGATTGGTATTATATATTTCCAAAAAAATAGTAAATTTTCGAATCAGTAGAATTAAATTGACTTAATTCTTAAATCACTTGCTAACATTACCAAATACTTAAAGGGAACATATCCATAACATTTATAAAATCATTAAAATAAAAAGCTGTTAAAGTTATCAGATCAAGTCACCGGGTATTAACGATCCAAATATTAAAACATTATTTGTAATATCTAAATGGTGGTTAGTTTAAAGGATCATTTTTTACTAAAATTGTACACAGTACATGAATTGACATTTTTTAAAATTACAACATGGAATGGAGTAACAGAGATCTATGGAAATTGATAACTACAAGCAAGTAAAATCTAGAAATAGAAGTGAGTCATACACTCGGTTACATACATACTCCTATTGCTAATTTTACTGATGAAGGGTTCTAATTTCTAAACAAGATGATACTTTTTAATTTTACATCCAAATAGCTATTGGCATTAATTTGTAAGAGAAACACTACATTTTGTCATAAAAGCTAGTCCCTAGTCAATTTATTATCACTCACATAAAGACAATTTTGGTATTCATCTTTTAAATTTATCATTAGCTTCAATAGAAAAGATGGTATTTATTTTTATCAAATTTATGACATGAATATATATAAATATATGCATCATATAAATTTGATAAATCCGTATGACAATATAGATATTTCATTTCATTGTGTGTACTTATAAATAAGATATGTACATTTGGATCTCTTAAGAAAATATTTCATACTTTGAGATTCTTATCCATCTTAATTAGCTTTTGTCTATATATATTTTGGTGTTGTAAATATTTCTGATACAACTCCTTTAATTAAAAAATCTTTATGTAAATATTTACTTTGTTGTAAATATGGCATGGTAAGACACTTTATACTGATTTTAATTATAACATTTTTAACAAATTAAATGTATTGCAAGATTTTATATCAATTATGAAAGTGGTATTGTGGTTGTGGTTTATATTTAATATGTAGACAACAAAATCAGGCCTATAATAAAAAATAGTCAGTGTATGCTCACTCACAATTTTTTTCTGAATGCCAGTACATATACAATTTAGTACAATATACTGCAGACAATCCTTAACTCTTCTAACCTATGAGTACCAATTATATTGCGCAATATTATTGACTGTTTACTGTTATAAATAATGTGATTATTACATAATGATAGTTTAACTTTTAATTGACTTGGAGAAAGGGAGAAGTTTTTTGTTATTGTGCTATATAATTCATCAGCATCACCCAGCCGGTGTTTCTAAGTAGGCGGAGACAATGATCTATAAAGTTGATATTTTCTATGCACTGTATTCATTGATAGAGTCAAGCTCTCCTTAGCTGACAATAGCCAATTATTGAAGTCTACAGTGTGATACGCATTATTTACCACATGTGCACAACTTTGTGACTTATACTCCTCAAGATCCCAGATTGTCACTATTTGATAATAAATAATTCATTTACAAAATTGATCCTTTTCAATTAGAAAATTTTAAGTGTTAAGTCGTAGATCTTTGCATGCCTTATGTGTAACAATACAATATTTCGTGGATAATTTTATAGCATATACAATTGTATATTTTGAATGGTCTACTCAACCACAATGGCTGTTATTAGGGTCTCTTGCGCAACACAATATAAAAAGCAACGTAAAGATTCAAGTATTTAAATGACTTCGATGATAAAAAGGCATTTTGAGTTTAATTTTTGTACTAGTATTTAAAAAAAACTTGTATATATGAATATGAATGTCCAGCAGTGGACATCTTCTGACATGTGATGATGATGATGTTGATAAAGTTAAATTAATGTAAATAAAACTCGCACCATCAGTATTGTCATATTCAAATTAATAATGTGGCCACCTCGTAAAGCAATTAATTCAATTTAGAACAAAATTTTGCCTTTATTTAAAATCATAAACATAGATAAATATTAATATTATCGGTAAAATTCTTATTATTAATATTGATATATTTATTGTTTATGGAAATAATCGTACATACACACATACGATTGATTGACTGGGGCAATTATTTGATCAACGTCTACCCGATATTTGATTACATGAATGTTGTTTCACTAGTAAGGATCAAGGACTGCGGCGTTGTGTTGATAATTAACGAAATAGTCTATTGCGCATAGCGTATTGAATTTTTACATAGCTCGTCGTATTTCACTATACCAATTCACACCGTAAACACGTCTCATCATCGCGTGAAAAGTGCTTTGTAAGATACCTTAAGATCTCCTTGTAGATACATGTTCCTTTGATCAGTGTGGCCGGTAGAAGAGGTTCGGGCAAGGCCGGACCTCTACCCCCAGGGGCGGCTGCTGTTACTCTAGTCAGTGCGGCAGGTAGAGCAGGACCGCCACGGCCGTCAGTATGACCGCCAGGGGCGCGGCTGCAGCAGCGGCGGTGTTGTAGATGGCGCAGTAGGGGCACTGTGACGAGCCGCACACCTCGCATATGTTGAGCAGGTATGTGGGCAGCGCGTCGAACATAGTCTCGTTGAACCGCTCTGTAATATACAGCGGTATCAAACGTGGCTCTTGGTCTATGTGCGTGTTTAAAAATATCTGTTAAAGGCAGGTCCAAGTGTTTGGACTACAGGTACATTTTTTATCTATACAAGATGAAGAATTAACTTATAATAAATAAAATAATGCCAAATATTTTTTAACATTTTACGCAAAAAATACGAGTGAGAAAGAAATTGTGTGCTCCCACCTTCCTTTTGCCCATACAGTGATATACGAAATGTATTTTTTTTATAGTATAAGGGGACAAACGAGAAATCGGAGCCTTTCAACGACTACAGACGCCCATTAACATCAGCATAATTATGCCGATGCGTTGCCCTCCTTTTCACCTCCCCTCGCAATGGGCTACCGGCAACTCACAAACCGCACCAAACGCGATAGCATAGGTGTCACTTTACGACGGGATCAATTGAGCGAGACGTACCAACCCCTGTCGTGCCTGTGCATGGCACTATTTCTTACTCTTAACTAACTTATGTTTATATTCTCTTTTTATCTAAACTAACTCATATCTCACTCTTAACTTCCGTTGGCCTCGTTCCGTACGCATTTACCAGCTTACACTGAAGAAGTAAGTGTGCGTAAAGAATAAGTTAGTTTTACTTCAATAACTACTAAATCGATTTGGTTGAAATTTTACTAAAATATAAATAAATACTAATTTTTATTTTGGGAGAATGAATGTTTTCTAGGAATAGATTTAAGGCAAGCGTAGCCCCAAACATGAGCTAGTTATAGAGAGAGGTGTGTGTACCTGGCGCGTAGTAGTCGTACACCTTGATGGGCAGGTAGCGGGACATGTTAGCGACGGGATACCAGCGCTCCAGCGTGAAGTTTACGCACGTCTGTTCCGCGTCCAGCTGCCGGTGGAGGATGGGTTAGCGATAGACAATCACGACGTGGTATAATCACGTATAGTACAAGTTGTTCCGCGTGCTATTCGATAAGCAAATACCCCTTGGTTTGTATCATTTATGTATTTACTGATCAAGTAAGATATTTATAAAATGTGTTGTATGTACATATTAGAGTATAATATGCACATAATGTACACAGATCGAAGTGAAAGAGATGGTGGCTTCTGGCACCAATAATTTGTTATTACAATATACAGTGATAATTGAAAATTTCTTGGACATACAATTGCAATTGAGCATTTCATGTACAGTGTATGTATCAGTAACGGCGGTTATATCACACGCCACGGCGCGCGGACGGAACTTAGGTCTATAACACTCACATAGTCGAAGTAGAAGTAGACTCTAGTGGGCGTGTACTTCGCACGCTGCAGGCGGGGCACTCCACGCGCGAGCACGTACTCGTCCAGCCGCTGCTGCTGCACCATGTAGCCTGTCGGTACAGCCGCCTCTAACACCGCCAGGCCGGAGCGCGGTGACTCGGAGAGTAGACTCCAGCTAAGGACGGACAGTTATGGTACATTATAGTGAGATTCATTATGAAAATTCTATAAAAATTGTAAAATTGAATCATTTGTCATGTGGTAATGTGTAGTGTTTACGAGGTCGAAATGAACATTTTAATTTTTTGTAAATGAATTAGTGCCGTTGTTTGTTAAATATCCGTGCGAAGGCGGGACGGATAGTAGTGTAATACATACATTTATATCAAATGTAATAAATAATGCGTCATTTGAATCCGAGACTAGGCAATACATTATCATGATTTCTTCACGCCGGGAGAACTGTTCCGCAATTACGTGCGATTGTAAGTTGGGCGTTAACTGATAGAATAGAACATAAATAAATTAATCAATGATCCACAATACAGCTCAAACAGAATACATAGAACACTAATTATTAATAGAAAATTAATAAATATGTGATAGTAGTGGGTATTGTCTGCCAGTAGTGCGGCACCTATTCCAGTTCTGATAATCGTCGGGCCTTAGTGAATGTACAGTGCGCGTGGTCTAGATAGTAGGGGGCATGGTATGGCAGTGTAGAACGTGGTACCTGGCACAGGTCTGATAATCGATGTGAGACTGATTTCGGCCGTGGTAGTGCGCGCGCGCCCGCAGCTCGAAGGCGCGCATCGGCGGCGGCGTCTGGAAGCGCGGCGCATCCACGTTGTACTGCACCGACAGCTGCAGTATCGCGTAGCCGGCGCCGCGAGCCGTCACCTTCACCGTACCCCACGCCTCAGGGATCTGACACAGTACGGAGATACGTATTTAGATGGTGCTACTATGTTATTTCACTATGTGCGTAGCATAGATAGATCTCTTTGGTAGTATCAATTAGCAGAAATAATTACAGCAGTGCCATTTCGGCAGACGTTCCGTTCTATGCATCCGACATTTTCAAGATTATGTTTTGTACATACATTTATCACTTTGTCTTGTTAAAATAGACTTTTTCATTTTTAATTATTGTAATTTTTACTTTTGGAGATGAGAGAGTAGTGGCGTGGTACTTACATCGATGGAGCGCATGAGCGCAAGGTTGTGGTTGTCAACACGCAGCGTGCGTGTCACGTTGAGCGCCACCGCGTCCACGCTCACCGTGAGCGAGCTGACGTCACGGAGCCGCTTACGGTTGGTGTACTCGATGAGGGCGCGTAGGGCGACTACAGTATCCTGTAACATACGTGGTCTCTCGGTAGTACAGGCGCGGCTTGGAGCAGCGAGGAGTGTTGATAATATAGCCATACATGGATTGTGTATTGAAATAGTCAAATACCTCTATATAACTGACTTTCTAATATATGCAAGAAGAATTTTGTGTGATCACCAATTAGTCTATATTAAAATACAATTCTACCTATTCTTTATTTTCTTCATAAGAAAGCAACAAATTGATGCGATTTAAGGCACAAAAGTGCTTTGTTGCATATAGCGTTGCGAACACACTCGCCAGTCGCCACTCACCTGCGTGGAGGCCCAGCCGCCGTCGTGGAGGCGCTGCGAGTTGAGCCACATCACGATCGGCTCGTTGTTGTCCTGTAACAGAGATCCTTCCTTATCGGTATTGATATTACGACGTTACGACTCTATAAAATATACTACTTATTTCCTCCTTATGATTATGATATTGTAAATGACAATAGGAATACATCTACAACACTATTAGCCGTTCAAAATCGTCAGGCACTCAATTAGTCGTTCTTGTTTGTAGTGTCTTTCCTGCCGCGAGCTATACGCACCTGGTGGTCCATGCAGGCGAGCAGCGCGTATGCGGTGGAGGCGATGTTGTTGGAGTCGAATGCGTAGGGCAGGCGCGGCAGCAGGAAAGGCTTCTGGTTCTCCATCTTGTACGGCGGCTGCGGCACCGGCTCGCGCCCCCAGTACACCAGCCCGCCTGGGGACATATAATCGATATTATATCACTTAAATTTACATCGAAATTGCTTATTTAGTGCATATGAGTGACATATTCTGCTTTTAAACTTCAAGTGTTTTATATTATCATTGTTATTTGTCCTGTAATTAAAAATAATAACGCGTTTGATAAATTAGAAAAGCTTGTCGGTGCAGCTGATGATGATGACGATAATACTGATCCAAGCCTAGTCTAAAGATTAATGTAGGAGGACTGTACCTTCAGACCTCTGTCGCCGCTTGAGCAGTCTGTACGCGTGCTCCGCGGAGGGCGCCTTGGCTGCGATAAGCGCGTAGGCGGCGAGCGCGAGCGCGTACGGCTCACCGAACTCCAGCAGCAGCTGCAGGTGCCGCTCCAGCCAGCCCACGCCGCGCGCCTGCGCGTGCGCCACACGCGCGCTTAGCCCCTGTCGACACGAGTGTGTTTATGCACCATCTGCGTGTACGTGAAGCACGCGGCGTACGTGTCGTGTATGTGTGCGCCCAGTACGCTATGTCCACATTATCACATACTGTTAAACACGTAGCCCCCGTGTTCACTTTGGATCATAATTTTATTCATTAGCACGACAGCAAGATGAGTAATATAGTGTTTTGTTATTGATTAAGTTTCCTCTCTTTAATCATAAAATCATTGCAGCATTGCAGCCCAATTAGGCCGTCACGGCTGGATTGAATATGTCAGCAATGACTCACCTCTCTGTTGCCGATGTCCTTGAGGTTCTTGACAGATTCCAGGGTGATGACGACCTGAGCAGTCAGCGTTATGTTCCGCTGCAGTATTATCGAGTTGTTCACCTGCGAATAGCAATACAACTGTATTGTGACTCCGTGGGTCGGCAGTATGTAGACTCAGTTCTACATCGAATGTGCGCCATGTTCGTTAGTATCCCTTTTTTCGAACATATTCCATGTATATATTTCGATTATCTTAGGCTTTATTATATTAGTTTAAGTATAATAACACATGTTATAGGTATAATGAGACTCGAAAGATTTGGTGATAGAACTGAGCCTGCAGTCTGTTCAAGTAGTGTAACACGTGTCAAATGCGCCTGTGCGTCCGGGTGTCCGCCTGTCTCACCTCCTGCCCGTGCAGCTGGTGCGCCGCCTCGCGGTAGAGCTTGCTGTCCTTGGGCACCCGGATGGTGCTGTTGTCGTTACGGTCCGGCAGCCACGTCACCTCGTAGAAGGCTCCCTCGGGCGTCTGGTGCTCCAGCACCCACGACACCGCCAGCGATATCACCTGCGAAACACACAACCATACCTGAACTTCACAATAGTTATTTTATAACTGTTTATTTATGGCTTGATTTACTAAAAGTATAAGTTTGGAGCAGTTGGAGCTTTTTGAACACCCATATATCGCCTAATTGTATATAGATGTGCCTAGTGCTGCCCTCCTTCGCTCTGCCCCTCAATTAGACCACACTCACAAACCGCACAACACGAGACTACACATCTGTCAGATCGATGCGCTATCATGTGAACAAGAGGTATCTCCCCAGTCGTGCAGGCTCAATTCGACTGCTCGAATGATGTTCATTTTGACTTTGAACACAGTTCCGAAAGGGCGTAAGTAGCACAATCGTCCGGGGCATACCTCCGGGTCGATGTAGATGTAGTTTTCCCACTCGTTGAACGAGGCCTCCTGGAAGACCCTCGCGCAGAACGACGTCAGCCACACGCTCGACGCCGACTGGTTCCTGCGACCGAACACAATATATTTATTAAAAGTTTAATAATCAACATGTAGGAAGTAAGATAAGTCTGTAAGGATTCTGGCATTCTAATTATTAACATAAACAACAAATAGTTGCTTATGTTAATAATTATGATAGTCAAATTAGTTTGGTTTTATCAGTATCATTCTATCATACATATTATTCTTTTGTTTATAATGACTAATAATGTAAAGACACACTGTGGTTGAACTCCTCCAAAATGATTTGACAGAATCTTGTGGGATATTTTGCGTGCATGCGTTCACGTGTGCGTGTACACTTGAATGTCTATAAGTGTACGCCTGTGGGTGTAAGAAAAGGCCGCTCACCAATCATTTCTAAACAGCCCAAACGATCCATCGGACTTCATGAAGGACAGCTGCCTCTGGTACAGCACGTTCATGTGCGCGAACGCTTCTCGCTCGAGCGTGCGGTTGCGCTGGTTGATGAGCCGCATGTACAGGGTCATGTACATGTTCGCAGCGAAACTGAACATGTTGTGCTCTGCAGAGTCCTGAGTTAGATAGGAATTAATTAATGTATTTACTTGACCTTCTTCAACTCGCTTTTTAACTTATTGAATATATGAGCTATGACATATACACACAACCCCTTTTCCTGTCTCGGAAAAAAGCGTTCTTGTGACCTATAGTACAATACATTTTTTATTCAATTTCAAGATCAATGGGTGTTATATGAGTTTAATACGTTACCATGGGCAAGTCGAGGAGGCTGGTCGCATTAATGGGCATGGTAGGGAACAGCGGCCCGACAACGTCCCCTACCACGGTAACTCGTGCGCGGTTGGACCCGAACACGTAGTAGCGGTCCACCTCGTACGGTATGATCGGTGTCTCGGTAACATTCACATGCATGTATTGGAACACGTAGGCGCGGTTGGACAGGTCGAGCAGAACCGACTGGTGGCGGTACTGTGGCAGACCATCCGACTGAAAGGAGTAATGACTTGAGTTAGACACTATACAGGACTCATCATGAAATAATTCGCAGTATTATGAAATGGTTTTTAACTGACAGTGATTAAACCCGAGAAAATTTAATCGATTGTTTTATAATAAATATCCTTTCAAATAGCAATCAATAATCGTTACATAGCTTAATCTACACAACAAGATTACCAGTTCTTTAGGTAATGCAATACTTTATTACTACATTTGACAAAACTGGGATCTTAATTAATCATTGTATATTTTGCGTCAAGCATTTCGGCATGAGTTTCGCATGTCACGCATACTGTTGGACACACTAATATAACTAAACTTGGGCCTAAACAAGATATATATATATATATATATATATATATATAAATGTACAAAATTTATGGTACGACATGTCATGCCGGCTGAGAAAAAAAATTGTGAGTATTTAAAAAATATATCTTAATTATCAATTAAATGTCAGATATAGGAAATGAAACATCCATCATAAGGGATTGGACACTAAATTTACTTGAAATTAATGAATTATCGTTAGATGTGAAAATTTTATTTTTGCCAAGTAATGAGATACTTTAAAGCAATCGGTTAATCCCATTCCTTGTGTGAAGTAATGTCACGAGTATTGTCAATTAACTATGACGTTTGTCACCTCAAGCACATACCTCGACGGTGACAGTGTGCTGCACGCTGTGCTGTCCCTGCAGCGTGGTGGCGTGTATGTGCACCGTCACCTCGCCCAGGCGCACCGGCACCACGGGGATGTACACGGTGCTGGCGTCACCCGCCGGGATGTACACGAAGAACTGGTGCTCGCCGAACGATGTGCGGGGGTTGTACGACCTCACCTGAAAGCAATAGAGGTAACTATGATGATACAAGGGAGTTGCTTGTTCAAAAAAAAATTTGTGTTGTACTTATTGTACAAGTCTTATCGACATGCACGCACTGTATGAACGCACCAACACGTATCAAGGTATGGCACTATCCTTACCAAGTAAGGATCGAGTGGGTTCCGCATAGCGTTGCACTCTCACTTTCCATTTTACGATAAAGTAGTAGCAGTGTTGTACTCACAATGCCGTTCTCATCGACATGCACGAACTTGTAGTGCGGCGACGAGGCCAGGACCACCACAGCCTCTATGGCGTGGCGTTCGTAGTTGAACACGGCGACGCGCAGCCCCAGCTGCTCGCCCTGCCGGCAGCGCCGTGGGCCCTCCACGTTGATGAAGAACGGCAGGATACCCACGTACTGTACACAACCGGGTTTGTTAGTTACTTGATACCCACGCACCGTATAACGGGATGAACAGGGATATTCTTGAACTCATATTATAATAAGTAGTACTCTCGCTCACATGATACCGGCATAAAGTTACATCTACAGTATCGCGTTTCGTGTGGTTTGTTAGTGGCCAGTGGCCCATTGGGCGGAGGTAAAAAGGAGGGCAACGCACCGACATAGTAATTATGCTGATGTTCCTGGGCTCCGGTAGTCGTTTAAAGGCTTCTCGTTCATCCCCCTAAACTATAAAAAAACATTAAATCTTAAATTTGATACAAAGAACTGGAACTTCACACGCACGCATTTATGGTATGCAGGTATGCGGTCAGTTGAGTACCTGATAGTCACTACTAACCTTATACAATTTCATAACACAAAAAATAAAACTTGGGTTGTTCCTTAATGCAATTCCTTTTATAGGCTCTTCAATGACTGTTATCCATCACTTGAATCCAGAGACCAGCGATCCGGTGAGCGAAATGTCCGTGCCATCGACGATGTCGTCAAACTATGAAAACGTAGCTCTCGTGCGGCTCGATGTTTCGGAGGGCCGTGACGTCACCGCTACCAGATACTCACGCTGACGGGGCGCGGCAGCAGCGCCAGGCCGGCGGAGGGCGACACGCTGAAGGCGGAGAGGTGCCAGCGCGCGGGCGCGGCGGGCACGTCCACGCTGAACACGTAGCGGCCGTGCGGCCCGATGTTCACGTCTCGCCACAACCACACGTTGTCGTACTGCCGCTGCACGCGGTTGAAGCGGAACTTGCGGAACTGGCGCAGCGCGTCGGGGTCTGAGTGGTCACCTGTGAGTATTAGTCGACACTACAATTTACGCAATTTTTTTATTTGAACCACCAGGAACAGGATATTTAATTTGATCCCCGACATTTCGATATCACGACATCGTGTTACGGCGACATTTAGGTTTGCACCTAATAATGTGTACGCGTCCTAATAATTATTTTATTTTACTACTTACTTACGTACCAGAACTACTTATACATACAGGGGGACAGGGATAATTGGAGCCCATTAACATCCGCACGGGTGAATTGATGCAGTCCTTTCTTACCTCAAACTGCTCTGATTGGCCACCAGGTATTCACAAGGGTGTCAAGTGAGCGAATGGTTTCTAGCCTACTTCGGCTGCAATGCACTAGAAGCACTACATGACTTACAGTTGGCCTCATCAGTGCGGTCGCTGCAGTCGGGTATGAGATCGCAACGCTTCTCGGCGGGGTAGCAGTTGCCGTCCAGGCACTCGGCGAGCCCTAGGGACGCGTTGCACGGGGAGTGGCGTCGGGTCACGGCCACGTCGCTCAGTACCACCAGCCCGGCATATCTGGAGAAAGTACACAAATATATTGATTTGTGTTTCTATATAATAAACCTGAGGTGGGCAAGATGCTGGCCCAAACCGGTTGAAATGTAGCAATGGAGTGCATCTTTATAAATCACAAAATATTGTTTCAGGGTTGTAGTTGCGTGTCTCAGTTTGGACAGCACACGGAAGTTAGGCGCTGATGACGTCACACGCCAGCACTCACTCGAAGGTCCTGTTGGCGTCGATGCCGAAGCTAGACGAAGGGAAGTAGACCAGGTCTTCTGCCTCGCCCGCGTGCGACCGCCACGTGTAAGAGAAAGTGCCGTTGGTCGACTCGTCGAAGCGCGACATCTTGGATATTACCTGCAAAAAAATAAATATAATTATGTGTTCCATGCAAGTTTTTTCATGTGCTCGCGTTTAAAATCAGGCTATTGATACATGTCAAAACGTAATGTTATGTGTTATTCGGAATTGTTATCTATATTTGTGCCAAATTTCATTCAAATCCATCCATACCAAAGCAGAAAACTAGGAGGATAGTATGTACCATAATGCTCTACACTCTACAGACTGAGTGATACTCAACATAAACAAGAAGAAATTGAAAAAATCGCACATAAGAAGGATCAATTTGTTTAAAAAATATATAAACAATTTCCTTTGCAAACGAGCTTCGTTAATTCCTATGATGCTGTGTTTGTTTTTCTCAGAAAATTATGATGTAAATATATAGTTGCACTAGCTATACCTTGGCGTAGGTAAGCTCGTTGCCCGCCTGCATGGTATAGAAGGCGTGGTCTATGGCGGCCAGCCCCACGTACGCGCCCGGCTCGCCGTACACTGCCACCTCCACTCGCTCGCCAGTGCGGTGCTTGCGGTTGTTGATTGACACAGTAAACTGCACGCAAAAAAGCATTTAGCAAATTTATGCAACAGATCTCTACATATGGATTACTGATAATACATTTTTTCATCATATCCACCTTAACAAACGGATGTGAGAGTCACTGACCCATAAGATACGACAATGCTTAAGACATATACACGTCCAGTTGGCAAATATTACGATACTTTATAGTTTTCAAATAATGAATGCGCTGAAGCTTGATGCACGTGCGATAACATCTTTTTTATTTTTGGTCAATATAATGAAGCAACTGGATAGCTGCACATATTTGAAATTCTTCAGTCGGTGTCGGCTATCCAACTGGATATATAACTATACAAATATCGGAGATATATATACAATCTATCAGCAAGGATTAGATAAGTGACATTCAATGACTGATTTATCTATATAGATTTAGAGATCAGGGCACGTGACACCACAGACCAGTTCGAGTACACCTTCATGAGTGTAAATGCGGCAGCATACGTACGTTGTTCCTGGTGAGGCCGTTGACGGGGAAAGTGAGCGAGTCGGCGAGCACAACGGCGCGGCGCTGGTGTGTCCACAGCACGAGCGTGGCCACCGGCGACATCTCCGCAGCCACCGCCACAGCAAATGTGCGTACACTCTCCTGTCACAAAACAGCCTCATTTTATTATTTGTACCAGTAGCTCTTGTAGCCGCCGTCACGAGCACTCTCTATTCTCTAATTCTCAGTTCCAATAGAACTTATTGTGCCTTCGAGGTACGGTGGTTTAACACCGTCAATTTCATGAAGTGGGACATCTTAGAAATGTAAAAATCCGATATGAACTATCATATGTCTTTTTTTTTCGTTTCGTTACGCCAAATGTCTATCTAATCTTTCTTATGTTACTAATTTGGCATGGACACTACCAAAAAATAGTAACTGTACTGTAACTATATTTGATAATCTGGAGTTAAATATTTAATTTAAAGAAAATTAGTAATTTGGCGTAAACAAAGAAATATGAAATAGAACCTACTTAGCCAAATTTTCATTACTGTTGGCGATGTGATAATGCTTATGATGTGAGTATACCTGCATGTTTTCCTGTCCGCTGGTTAGGATAATGCCCTTAGACATCACCACATAGTTGAATGTCTCCATGTAGAAGTTGCTCTGCACGTGGAATATTATGTACTCTCCCACCTGAGTGACAAATAATTTAATATAGTTTAGTAGTAATATAACTTTTTTAAAGCCCTTACTTAACGTTTGTTTATTCTGCAATTACGAGCGCCCGTGCATGTAAGCATGCGCAAATTGGGACTCCTAATATGATTGTGCGTATACGTACCCGCGCGTCGGTAGTAGTGGTTGAGACGCGTATGTGACGGTGGCCGGGGCTGTGATGCGGCACGAAGGCTGCGTCGGCGGAGGCGCGGCCGCCGAGAGCGTCCGTCAGCTGCACCGTCACGCGCACGCCCGTCACGCCGTTCAGGATCTCGCGGTAGTTCGATTCCTTTTCCAGACCTGTGCACATATCATTTTATATATGCTACAAATGAAGGATGTCTTTAAATACAAGCAAGCAAAAACCCCCGCGCTCATTTTGTATTAACTGTGATTGACATTAGTCTACATTCGGAAAGGTCTACTACATATTGTACAGCGGCACACGCCTCGGCTAGTGTACTCACGCAGCAGTTTGTACAGGTCCAGCTTGAGATGCCACACGGCCTCGTGCGCGGGCAGCAGCGTGGGCCGCAGCGGCTCGGGGCTGGAGCCGCGACCCTGCACCTGCAGCGACACCGACAGCGCCACGCCAGCCGCCTGCCACGCCGGCAGCGGGGAACCGTCGTGGTAAGATACCACCATCTGAAATTCACCTTGAACTATTATTGACATAATTACGACGGATACATGAGTAACTAGCAGCTCCTCGCGGCTATGCGGTGAGCGCCCGCGGCCTCGTCGTGGATAAATCGTATAAATATTGTATCAAATAGGACTCCTAAAATTAGCGCGTTCCTACAAACATACACTTCAGTTTTATAGCATTGGTATAGTTAAATAATATAGTAAAGGTATACATAGGCAAAGTATGAGCAACAGCCCCACCAAGGCACTTGTCGTGGCGGTGGGGTTCAGTACACGGGTGACAGACAGCTTGGGCGGAGCCAATTGAACCGAGGTGCTGTTCCTTGTAACCCTCCTATAAGGACAATAAGCACAAGGAGCGCTTGTCCTCCTCTTCTTTTCTACCCGTCAAGAAGAGGACGCGCTCTTTCTACCCCTCTTTAAAGAAGAGGGAATAAAAGTGCAAGAGGCGGAGGCGTTTTTGCGCATAGGGAAAGGGTGGAGGATACGAGCCTCACAGCATTGCACTGTACCAAAGTTGGCAGAGTTGTCATGTGCTGCAGGACAACCACTTCTGTGGAGGTGGTATCCGTCCCTTAGGGGACTGTCTAGCCGTGGAAGTGCCCAGATGATTTCCAGCTCCGGGGAACATCACTAATGGCGGCACTGATGGCACTTTTGGTGGGAACGACATGCAGCCCACATTGTAAGTTAAATATTTGGCGAAGATAAATTATCTCGAATAACGAAAAAATTGAATTATTATTCCGAATAAAATAATACTTCCTTAATGTTTTGGGATATTTTATGCCGGTGGAAGCCCCACGATGCAGCGTATATTATATAAATGATCTAAGAAACATGTATACTCTTCCTGCAGTTCGATAAATAGAGTATAAAGTACACTCACATATAAATCGAAAGGCATGTGCGGCTTGAAGACCTGCAGCTCGCCGCCCAGTATGTGCACGGCGAGCGACGAGTTGTACACGCGCGCGATGCTGTAGCCTTCCACCACCTCGTCCAGGAACGGGTCTCCCACCGACGCGGTAATGATCACCTCCACTCCGTCCAGCACTGGGACTAGGGACGCCAGCTCCGACATCGGGAACTTGAAGTCGTACGTGCCGTTGAACTGCAATAAAAAGTTTTTTAGTGTCCACTTTCCTTATGTTGCTGACAGCAGAAGTGGGATTGAACGTACATACCCCGTACATTCGATGTAGGCTCGAGTACATTGAAGACAGTTAATACTATACTCACGGTATAGGGCTGTGTAGATTGTTTTTTTTTAAATTATCATTTCAATGATGTTTGTTTGTAAGCAATGGAATAAGGAACAAATAGTTAGGAATTTCGTGATTTGATACTCGTTTAGTTCGTTAGACCACTCGAAGCTGGTAACATGTTAGCGTTTAACGTAAATACAATAACATGAACTATGAATTAAACTCACGAATCTCAGATAAGGCAGCTGGTTGTAGTTAGCATTGGTATAGTAGTTGTAGGTCGATGGCGTGGTGTACTGGTTGTAGTTGGGGTCTCCGGGGTGCAGCGCGAACTGAATGGGGTCCGGCTTCGACATCCAGAACGGGTACTCCTCGTCCTGCACACACATATAGCCCACAACTAACCTTCAAAATCATTCCAATATTAAAGTGAAAAAAACTGTCAAAGAACATTTATTAAGGCTTTGCAATACGACAGTTAGAAATTCATAGACAGCACGGGTACTAGGAGTTCCTCCCAACCTGTCTCAGATGAATCACAATTGGTCTGAGATCACTGTTAGAACCTGCTGGTAAAAGACATGTGGCTCTCTGGTATTTTACTATTTCATAAAAATTATATACGCGTCCCATTTTATATTATTATTTATGGATTGCACAAGGTCTTATTTAAGTAGTTCTGTACTAGCACTCACGAAGTTGAAGACTCTGGTGTAGACCTTCTGCGGGTCGTACCACCAGTCGGGGTGGTCGAGCTGGTTGGGCTGGCCGGGCCGGTGGGGCCGCTGGTCCTGCTGGTGCCCGGGGTCGTAGGGCGTGCTCCCGCTCTCATTGTACAGGTACGGGTTGTAGTTCGGCCGCACTATAACATAAGTCACTCTGTACAAGTACTATTTTAGTTAAGAATGCAGTGACGTCCCCATTGTCAGTTGGTAAAATATCGAATCAGTTGGCGAAGATGTTGGAATCGGCCTTTTTTCGAAATTTTCAATATCTCCTAATCGACGATTTGATGTTAATCCCTACATATTTTCGAGTTAATCTGCTTACAATAACACTACTTAAATCTGGTTCTTTCACCACACTGTCGACACCATTACTGACGCTAAAATAATTGAGGTTTTATACCGACGCTTAAAAATTCCTTCTATCTGAGGCGTGTCGCTTTAAACTCGGCTACATCTGCTACGTTTAGCACTGCTATGTTATGTTAGCGTAGCAGGTGGCATAAGTTGAATTTAGCAACGCTCGCATCAGCTGACCTCGTAGTTTGTATATTTTATATGGACTTAACTCAGATATAAAACGTTTTCTACACCATCCTGTAAAAAAATCTGGTAACTAATATAACTTCAGTTTCACTTGCATCGTGCTATCCTAAACCCATTCCTCTTTTGTCCCTCACCTCTATAGTCTGGCCGGTCTAGCCGGGTCCGGCGGGTGGGCACAGGGCGCACTGTTGCTCGCAGCGTCAGGTTGCCCCGGACGGGAGCGCCGGACGTGTAATTGGCCATCACCCGCCCCGTCATGTAGCCGTCCGTGTTGAATAAGAACGCCGGCATCGTCACGTTCACCTGTACACAATTGAAAATGAGTTGCGACACCTGCACACACAAGACTGTGTTACTCATGGCACACACACGCACGTGTGTACGTACACGATAGGAATTGAGACAGTCATTCTCCACTCTTACCACAAAGTATTTAAAGCACATCCAGTGTGTCAGCTGTATAGCAATTATAGCGATTGCGACGCGTAATTCTAGGCCACGCCTGTCCTCCCCAGAGATGACAATATTTCATGAAAGCAGAATACGGCCCTGGCCGAATTATGCATCACAGGCCACACCTGTACTCCTCAGTGATGACCGTATTTCATGCAAGCAGAATACGGCCCTGGCCGAATTTCATGCTTGCAGAATACGGCCCTGGCAGAATTATGCATCACAGGCCACACCTGTACTCCTCAGCAGATTTTACTCGCCTCAAACCTGGTCTGGTAGTACTCTTCAACCAGAAATTGCGTCTCCTCGACCTGTCCCAGCGCCTCGACGCGCACGATCCACTCGCCGAACACGGGCTGGTCGGACAGCTGGTACTCCAGGCTCACCGTTCCGAAGTTACTCTACAAATATATAATAGGAATAATTGCGTGTTGTTTTGTGGGGGCACGCGACTGAGAGCAGTGCCCGCTAAGGAAATTTCATAAAGAGGAGGAATGTCATGAAATTTGTAACATTTAAAAACATCAAATTAGTCTTAAATAATTGTGCTAGCAAAAGGCCAAGTTATTCCGTCTGTAATTCAAGAGTTCGCGTACACACAATGCTACAATATAAAATGACACCTCACTGATACAGCAATTACTCGCTACAATAGACCATTACTGAGTGGCCGCGTGCACGAGGCGTCGACAACGTACTATCACAATAGGACATCACGACAGCTGCGCCTGTGAGGTTTGCTCGATCAGATAACACACCGCTCTATATCGCATACAACAACACCACACACGAAAGTATTACATATAATATTGGCCATTACAACAGAAACTAATAAAATTAACCTTCGCATAAATTTATATCTAAGCAAATTATACACTAAAACCTTCCCCGGGAATCGCTGTATCCATGGGTGAAAACCGCATGAAAATACGTCTAATAGATTTTTAAAAAATCAATCACGTACAACAAACATACAGCTTTTCAGAACTTTGTTTTATGATATGTATAGATCTTAAAAAAAATTGCATGCCACGGGAAAAGGACGAAGATTGAAAAGTATGTGTTTGCAATAACTAACATTTCCTAAGTAAAATATAGAAACATACACACTCGAAAAAATAACTTTTTTTCCGGAGGGACCTCCTACTGATTGGCGGCGCTTGACAAGTCGGATTTTTATTCTCTCCTCCATCCCTCTGGCGGGAGGGGTTGATTTGCGCTACAAATCGACAAAAGCCGTGTTCTTGATTTATTTATTATCATTGGAGCTCGCTATAGTCGCATTATTTTATTTCTACAATCTAAGCTCTCAACTTACGGATTCGGAACCGGGCGTAAGCGGTGTGTGAGTTTGTCATTATGTCAGTCATATGTTTTATAACTGTGTCCTTATATGTAAGACTTCATCGCTCGACCGGTACGAGCGGTGGGTATGCTATTAGTTCTAGCAGGAGAAATGCATTTACGCACCATCCAGCCGACCCAAGGGGCCCTGAAGTGTGTGTCGGGCTCAGCTCGTGAACGATAGCTAATACAGACTAAAAACTGCTATCCGTAAGTTGGCCCTATTGGCATTCTACAGCGGATGCGTGTCTGGGTGTGTTTTTACTTGTGATCAAGGGCGGACTTAGCAACTGCTATGGCTATCGCGTCGTCGGCGTCGTGCAGTACGTGCTTCGGCCGACGGTGACGGGAAACGGTTATTAACGTCGGGTCGTATTCCGACGTTTGAACGATTAACTTGTTTTTGTGATTAAGAGCACGGTCAGAGAACTTTTGAGACCGCTCTTTGAAGTGTACTTTTATCGATGTTAAGTGAAAGTCGCAATGTAGGTCGATGTTACGAACGTACCACGGGCATCCAGTGGCCACGCGCAAGAATCTATTCTGCATTTTCTGCAAACGTTCTATTTGGGTCGGGGCTATGTGCGCGAATGCTGCACCGCAGTACGACATCATCGGTCGTATGCATGTGGTGTACAAAGTGAGCTTATGCCTGTGCGCCATTTTGCTCTTTTTGTTAATGAGAGGATATAGTTTGAAAAGGACATGCCGTGCCTTTTCAGAACGTTGTCTATTTGTTTCTTGAAGCTCATCGACCTGTCTATATATCTCGCTAACGTAGAGCTGGATGGCGGGCATGTTTCCTCGTCTGTGGGAGGGCGGGCTTTGCGAGAAGAGTATGGCCTTACTCTTTTCCGCGTTTACCTCTATTCTCCATTTTAAGAACCATGCACCGAGTTCGGTGACGGCCTTTTGGAGTAGCTTGACTCCCGAATTTATGGAGGTACCACGTGTACAGTGCGGTGTCATCCGCGAACATAGCCAGCTGGACGCTGGGGTGTCGTGGTGTGTCGCTTGTGTACAGATTGAAGAGGGCGGGAGAGAGAACCGATCCTTGAGGAACTTCAGCTCTGAGGGTACAAGGGGAGGACAGGGTGCCCTCCACTCTGTAGCGGATCAGCACCAGGTGCAGGTTTACGCAGTTTAGTGGTGACATTTGTTCCACTGGTTCGGACTTCATAGCTCTGGCGAGAGGCCAGTAGGCCGTATGTGACGGAGATTGTTCGCTAACGAAGTGATCCCATCTCCTGTTAATGAAGTTTGGTATAGTCTTTTTGACTTCTCTTTCGAGTTTTCGGAGGGCTTGCCTGCACACTTCGCCTCCGTTGCGATCGGCGTTTAGCCGCATTTTTTCGACGGATTAGATCCCTCACATCGTCAGAGAGAGCTAAATGGCCCTCTGGGACGGTGGAGATCTCTCTTGACGATTCTTCTATTTACCACCACCAGGGGGGCGGCAGGGCGGTGACTATGGATGAGGCCGCGACAGCAGCCTGGGGAGAGTATATCTCGTCTGGGATACTTTCGAGTTCACTCGATTGGAAATTGGCTAATTTATCTTTCAGTAATTTGTTTTCGATGATCTTTTTCTTTATTTGTTTCTATTGGGTCTATTTCCTCCTACTTCTATCAGTATGGGTCTGTGGTCCGAGTTGAACTCTAAAACCCTTACCTTACGGACGGTACATGACGTGCACACAGTGCGGCTCAGTCGCTAAACAATCTAACACATAATTATCGTTGCTTAGTTAGCTACAGGAACTCCTACAGTTCTGTACCAAACCTACGTATTGTCTTTGTATTTTAATACACCCTTCTTCCTACGCACGCTTCACAATATTACATACGAAGCCGCGGTAAAACGCTAGTATAATATCATATTAGTAACTCACCTGTTTAATTACCACAAACACGTCGTAAAATGTTTGGTATGTTAATTGTATAACCTTTGTTTTGTATGCAAACTAACAGCTTAACCAATTAGTTGTACTCGACGACATCATCACCAGCACCAAACCAAGAACACGAGCCGGACCGCGGGCCCCGGAGCAGGCGCGCACGACTCGCGGCACCCTCTAATAGCAGGTTGGCACCGGCCTGTAGGTATCGCGGATGTGTCGGTGACTTGGGCAGCACAGGGCCCGGCCAAGGCCCTCGCAGGCTCTCGACCTATTACTTTCGAGCATCAAACGGAGGTCGCTCGTAAGCGAGACGTGCGTCCCACCCGGCGCCCCGGCCAGCTGGCGCGGTACGGAGTGGGCGCGCGCCTTCGCCTCGGCTGTGAGATGATCTATCGGTGAGTCAGGACAAGTTATTGGTATTGCAGGAGCAGGTCACCTGTCTCGACAGCCACCTCTTCATGATGCGCCGGTGCGGGTCTAGGATGTACACGTCGATGGCGCGCCCGAACGCCTTCAGCGCCGTGTTGATCGGGATCACGCGGAAACGCACTGCAAGGGAACAATCACTCTAACATCTACAAATGAATAATTCACCCGAGCGGATACTGAAATCCACTTAAAAATAATGAAATTGATCACGTCCAAATTGCAGATCATTTTACCAATAGACTAACATTAAATTAAAAACCGACTTCCCTAAACATATTTAATGTACCCCGCGTCAATCGCGTTGTCAAGGCAAATTGTACGTTAAAATATAAATTCCGCAGAAGGGAGAGTTGCATACCTATTTGATGTTCATTATAGCTAATTTAACTATTATTATCATGCCAGCAAGACCGCGTGGTCTCTCATTCCCTATTGAAAAACATTATCCTTGTGATGCAGTTGGGTAAATAGTTAAAATCAGATAGTAATAAAAACGAACTCTTTCAATTTCCCGATTTAACTGCAACGATGGCAGTTATGTCGTGTTGGCGCTCGTATTCTCCCGTCAGAAGGTGGGGACGTCCGCTGACCGGCACTCATGGCGATCCTATAAACTGTATCGAGCTGTTCTTCGCAACACAAATTTAAGTCCCGAAAAAAAAGCTCGTTTCTATTAGTTTGTTGGAATGCAGAAGAATGAGCGGGACAGTTAGATAACGAAGGAAGCCAGCACCTGCATGCAGTCTGTTATTGTCAGTTGCTAAGCCAAAATAATCGACTGCGTATAGAACGCTTGAATGCTATTGAGCATATCCGTGGCCCGATGCGGCAGTATAAATCACAATAGCTCACAAGACTGGCCTATGCAACACTGCCTGTGCCACGCGGTTTCTCCTGCGCAATTACTATCCCAAGGGAAACATTCATTTTCCGCGTCGATATTTCACATGGTATTACTCTGTCTCTAATTCCACCCCAATCCGTTGCGTAGTTTTATAGTAAAATAGTAACATACTTACAAACGTTCGCATTTATAACATTAAGAGGATGGAAATCTAATACCCAACTATATAAAATTCTCATGTCACAGAGTTTGTAAGCAACTACAGTAAGCGGTAATGCCATGCTGCATTGCAGCGGAATTGGGCCGGCACAACTAGTGAGGTACGTCGCGCTCACACGATACCGACATCAAGTGATGTCTCCGGTGTCGCTTTTCGTGTGGTTTGTAAGTAGCCGGAGGCCTATTGGTGCAGGAGGAAAGGAGGGAAAAGAGAACGCATCGGCATTAGTAATTATGCGTATGTTTATTGGCGCCGGTGGTCGTAAACTGCCAGATTACTCGTTTGCCCCTATACTTAAAAAAAAGAAAGATAAAAACTCCTTCGAAGCAGCCTCACCGATTCTTATGAATTGTTACTACACATTTCGAAGGTTTCAATAATCAGTACTAATCACTTGTATTTCAACTTTACATCTAGATGTTACGACGCAATCAAAACATGCACAGCAGGAAAAACATGTTTAAACGCGGTCTGATTCGTGCATAGGACGGAAAAGCACACTTCAAACGCAATTTCTCTTTTAGTAAGATGTCGTGCTGCATTGCAGCCAAATTAACACACACCGTACATGAGACCACCGTAAAGTGACAGCTATGCAGTCGGCCCTTTTTTTTTTGTTAACGCGAGGAAAATCATGACGTGTGTGGGACTCGAGGCACATGATAGTGCAGAATATCCACAAAAACCACCGCAAATGCCATCAGTGCCGCCCTCCTTGAAGTGCCCCGGAACAACAAATCATCAGGGCACCTCGACGGCCAGTCAGCCCCCTAAGGGGCCGGCTCCACCTCCACAGATGGGGTCACCCCGCACTACAGAACGACCCCACCGACTTTGGGACAGTGCAATGGGGTGGGGTTCCCATCCTCGCCCCTTGCCCCGTGCGCAAAAGCGCCTCCTCCTGTGGCTCTTAGCTCCCGTCTTCCTATAAGAGAGTGAGAGCGTTTCCTCCTCCTGATCTTTGCAAGAGGGGGGCAAAGTTCCCACTAGGTTCAATAGGCTTCACCTGGGATAATGTCGGCCTTAGCTTAGTAGCTGGCAGCCCATTGTTGGGGTGGAGTGGAGGAAGCCACCGCATCTGCAGTAACGTGCGGTTGTTTATGTCAATAGTCACTAAATTGGTTCCGATTATTTTTTTAAAAATCAACAGCCGGTTATTCAATAATGACCAGGCATTTTTAAAACAATCAGGCAAGTTGACACAGTTGGCAGTTTGGCGGCTGACTACTGGGCAGCCAGTGTTTGCTGCACGGTCACTGCCACAGTTTTACATGTAAAGAAACAAATCTGAGCAGCAAATGACTGATAATTATATTGTATAACGAGCCCAGGGTAAGCGATATTAAGTCACTACCGATACAGAAGTATTCAAAGCGACATTTCCCTGCCAGATTTCGGCTTTATGGCCGCGGTCATCTGCATAGAGATAAAAATTAGGAATCAATATACCAGCCAGCCGGTACACAACAACAGCATCGTAAGACGGGGTGTTGGACGACCTCCTACCCACGGGACTGACGACTTCATTAAGATGGCGGAGAGCCGCTGGATACAAGAGACTTGTGACTGTGAACTATGGCGCTGTATGGGGATAGCCCAGCCACATGTGTACCTGCTGAGGATAATGATGATACCAGCCTGCTGAGCAAAGTTCGTTGATATATTCTTATTTGTTTTTAGACATAAGCGGGCACACGAGCAGTCGAGGGCATGTGGTGGTTCCCGTCGCCCATCCACATCTGCTTAACAAATATGCTAAAATTTGTATGTGTGTCTGTGACGATACAAGATGATCTGATGATGCCCCCCAAATATAAGTTTACCACGCCTTTGTAGCTAAACGTAAGTTTACCACGCCTTTGTACCTAAACGTAAGTTTACCACGCCTTTGTAGCTAAACGTAAGTTTACCACGCCTTTGTAGCTAAACGTAAACGTACCAATGCCATTAGGAGTTACAAAAATAGCGCGTCCTGAGTGCATCCATCACCAGAAGTGCTTCGGACAGACAGCGCGACTGATTTATTTATATGCGCTCCCTTGTTGTGAGAGCGAGTTTGTTTCTCAACCGAAATTAAGGGCACAGCGAAATCAAATTAGACAATTTAGCGCCCATTAGTCAGGAGGAGAAAAGGAGGACACCGCATCTGCACGATCGTTGTAGATATTTGTGGTCGTCGGTAGTCTTATATACAAAGTATACAAAGAATGCCTCTTCATATTACCGCCGCTCTCGGCTTGCAGACGCACATGGCCTGCTGTCGCGTTTCATACGGTTTTTGGTATATATATGAGAAGTGTGTCCCAAACCCTCTCCTGCACGCGTCGACGGTTCGCAGCAATAGCATAATCGCCTGCTAGACAACCGACGAGGCTCTGGCGTACGAGTTAATGGCGCGATAAGCATTCACCCAACCAGACTTGGACTTTACCTAGGGGTTACTCTCTCCAGGCATCTGGTGGGAAGAGACTTCCCACCAGATGCCTGGAGAGAATAACCCCTTAAATTCTGGTGCAGAAGGCAACTGGAAACCACTGTACTATTTTCTCAAGAAAACCCATGCAAATTTCCACTAATAATGCGAGTTTGTCATGCGATCCGGCTGACCCTCGGCGCCATTGCATTTCCGGTTTGCATGATGTGAAATGTCAGCAGCACCGCTACTGGACACTGTGCGGCGGGCGTCCAGTGACACTA
Source organism: Eumaeus atala (assembly GCA_017140195.1). Taxonomy (NCBI): domain Eukaryota; kingdom Metazoa; phylum Arthropoda; class Insecta; order Lepidoptera; family Lycaenidae; genus Eumaeus; species Eumaeus atala. The sequence goes on along the minus strand of JAFELO010000381.1, from coordinate 805,812 downwards.
ATGCTACCGGTGATGATAGAATTTCAAAGAATAAAGGCAAGCTGAACAAACACCGGAACCTGGAACGTGAACCGTGAATAGAGCCGGGCGAGCTAAAAGCTGTGGAGAAGGTGATGTGGAGGTGCAAGATCGACATCTTAGGTCTCAGTGAAGTCCACTGGAGGGGCGGTGATCATTTTGTCACAAGCGAAGGTAATACAGTTTATTACTCTGGAGCCCAAGACCACAGTAGGAATGGGGTGGCTTTCATAGTACCAAGTATATATCAAGGAGCTGTAAAAGGATACCGAGCTTATAATGACAGAACGATCTTACTGAGACTGGATGTGAAACTGATGCCATTAAATATCATTCAGATATAAGCACCAGCCACGAAGAGGGATGTACAGGAAACAGAACGAGAAGAGCAACAATTTTACTCCCAGCTATAAGAGCTATTTAGCACCATAGCATCTCGGGAAATAACCGTTGTCAAGGGCGACTTTAATGCGAAGGTTGGCAGTAGGAATGGGAATATACTGAATGGAACGATTGGTGGTGAAACATTTTTGCACTTCTGTGTGGAGAATCAGCTTACGGTCATGAATACGTGGTTTAAACATCACCCTATGAGATTAAATACATGTGTTGCCCCAGGTGAGTGATACAGGAACTAGATAAGACTATATCATGATCCGAACAATGGCAATCGTCAGTTACGAACACGAAGACATACCCGGGTGCTGACTGTGGCAGCGAGCATCAGCTTTTAGTAGCGGACTTTAAACTCCCGTCTCAAAAGTTCAACGAAATAGTCAGTATTGATGTCACTAATAGTTCATGAAACATACTTGCCAAATTTCAGTTTTCCAGAAATCCCAAATCAGTCTGTATTTATAGCTGAAACAAGTCCCCCAAATCTGTCTGTATATGATCGAATTTCTCATATTTACTCAACGGATTTCCTTCCGGCTTCACCAAGAACGCAGAGAGGCGATTATTGAAAATTCCACCCCGAAGGAGTGAAAGTAATGAATATTTTTTTTATTGACAGTTGTATACTGTTGAAGTTAGTTTACGTGGGTGACACGGAAGACCGCGGCCACAGAAGTAGCAGCTATATATAGACAATATGTCTCCTACCTATATTGACACAAATTAATAATGTTTATCTCCTTACCCATCTGGCTCTGCATGTACACCGGCTTATCCAACTGTATGAAAATGGTCATAAAGCGGCGCGAGAATGTCAGCTGCGTCTCGTTGACAAAGGCGTGGCCTCCGAACGGATCGTCCAGGTACAGACCTTCCACGCGCAGCTTGTAGTCGCCGGGGACTGACGTCATGGGCACCTGGGGGATTGCAATTGTTAATCGCCAGTCCAGTGTTTGAATAATAATTGGAAACCTTAATGTTAAATGGGCGTAGAAACTGTGTACGACACGCGACTAGAGTTTACTCTCAAATACGCGGAATCACACAAGTCGCACGAAACACGACAATATAAGTCACTTTGCTGCCCTATCGTGTGAGCGAGATGTAGCTCCTCGGTCGGGCCAGTCCAATTCGGCCACAATGCGCCAGTCGCCTCTTGCAGGCAAGCTTCATATAAGAGGTAAATCAATTCCTCAATTGGCTCAATTTCGTTACAAACATATCAAAAGCATCTCTGTCCATCCAATTGACACTACAGTCAATTCATTGTCAATAGTTTTTAGTGGACACATAACAGTCTTCACTCGCAAGCTCGGCAGAGAGAATTACATGAGTATATGTTTAAACATTTACTTTAAGACAGCATCTAAAAGACTTCTTCTGTTATCAAAAGAAAAAATATTTTTTGATCTTAATTATGTAACACAGAATACTCTTTTAACAATGAAAAAAATTCTTTGGCTTGTGCTTGGTAAACATTATGATGGTCAAACGTGACACCACACACTGGCATTTTTAATAATGAAATTGTGCAAACATATTGCAAGGCCGTATATCATACTTCACATGACACACGAAAAATTGACTACTACTAACACAATGTGTTATTTCGTTAACTACATTTATCTCTACTCACTACAAAATAAAGTTCCCAAAAACTGTCTGTCTGTAAACGATTTTCTCAAAATCTACTAAACAAATATTCATGATGTTTTCACCCAAGGAAGGAGAGGCATTACTGAGGAAGTTTTTAGTGTATAATTTGTCTATATTTTTTAAAGTTCTTTAATCAGGAAGTATCTGATACATGTGGTGCTGCCATTACTGCAATTGGGCAGCACAACCATGGCACTGTCATAGCACTACTGGCATGGTTTCATGTTTCATGTGATTTGTTACAGCCCACTTGGTGGAACAGTTTGGAGTAATGAATAAGAACATACCCTCATGTTCAATATTTCTGGTATTCCTTCTTTGACCCTCCCACTGACGTCAGTAATCTCCACACCGTTACATGATATTGATGCTCGTATTGTTGTTTGTAGTCTGGCCCGTAGAATGTTAGCTGAGATTTTGTACACCTGTCCTGGGCGGACCATTCTCGATGCTACTATAAAATATGTCCTACAAGAAAAAGGATATTTATCACATCTGGGTAGACATTTGTTATGGTCTATTCATATGTTAAATTAAATTAATTATTTTCATCCAATGTCAAGTTTTCAGAAGATTTACATATTATGGTTTTGCGCCACCTTTCCTTATGTAAAAGACTTCCTTACCCTGTGGTTGCCTGGAATAAATTATTATTTAAGTAACAAGGCCACCTTTGTGTATGTCAATTTTTATTAATATATTCTTTAAATTTTTTTGTTTTATATACAATAAAGAATATTTCATTCCTTCATTTGCCAGAAAATATTAATAAAAACTTTTTTCTTCCCCTATGACACAACAGTATGTCTATTGTTTTTGTGTACAATAAACATGTAAAATACTGAAATAGAATTTAAATTTCTACTGAGACTGCCAAGTGCTTTAGCGTTATCCAAAAATAACATATGATAAAAAAATGCAATTCTCTACAACATTCTATGGCTGTTATAGCCACTTCAACTGATGAGTGGGGGCTGTAGGGTATAATAATGGCAATGCTTGCTTAATTGCAAAATATGTAAAGTGAATACTTCAATCAGTGCTGTAATTACTTCATTAAGGGCCCTTGGCAAATCCTAGAATAAGGCCCTTCTGTCTCTTTTCACTGCCTAGGCTCTAAGGAATCCGAGGGTTGGCCTTAGTTGACAGCTGAACTCGAGTTGGCGGGCCTCCTATTTTGCCAACTTGTCACTCTGTATTTGTGCCACTGACTTCAATGTATTTACAGAAGGCTATGTGCTAGTGTTAAAAAATAACTTACGCTTCATTTATGATAAGACTGTCATGTTCCAGTTCAGGACTTTTGTATGGAGTGCTGTACGACCTGCTCACATCCCAGGGGTTGGAAGGATTGGCTGCATTATCACTACTGTATGGTTTGTTATTATACGCCGGATCATTACGATTTTCATACTCACTAGTCCTTTGACCCGTGTTATATGAATTTCGATTTCTGTCATACTGATTCAAATCGAATTGGTTTTTATTCTGATACCTTCGATTTGGATCGTATGGATTGTCATATTTCGGATCGCTGGTCCCAAGATATTCATTTGTGGGGTTTGCGGCATCAGTATTGTACGTAGGTACTGAATAATCTTGTGCGAAACATACGTGTATTGCTAAAGCTATTGATATGTAAACCTTAAACATCGTAGTCAGTCTTTTCTTAAAAGCTGCCTGCAAAAATATGCATTCGTTGAGGCAAAAATATACGACTAATCTTAATAACATGAGCTAATCATACAAATATGTTTTTTTACTTTTTAAACTGAAAAGTACAGTATAAAATTTTGAAATATTATTATATCTTGAAATATTATTATTGTATGTAACAGACTGCTGAAAAAGATTTATCTTTTCAATTATATTAAATCGGAAATCAACTTCAAAACAAGATTAACCCATATTATAATTTAATATTAAAGCTTTGATTCATAACCTGAAGTTAACGCCCATGTAGAAACTTTTGTTTTCTTGTATACGACAACATGTAAACAAAGTATCACGTTAAATAGAAGTGTATATTTATTTTAAATACAAATTATCTATGTCGTTGTAATATTCTTTAGAATATTGTTTCATGTTCTTTCACATAAACAATCCGTTACAACCCATTACTCACTTCATACACAAATCACTCAACCAACCAAAGTCAAAACTTCCTTCGCGCAATCGCACCACGCCCGGCAAAATTAGGAATGCCCCATCTTAATTTTTACGGTGAAACCGGTACTCATAAATACCAAGCGTACACTAACCTAGGGATGTTAAATATCGATATTAGTAATCGATGTTGTTTGTTGTAAGGTTCGTCCTTACGGACAAGCAAAGATCATATGACCATACCGCCTCGTCTTTAGTAGTTTATTTTTCTTTAGTCGTTCTATAAAGTATTCGTCTTTAGTTCGCAATTTTTTTCTCTTTCCCGGTATTGTATTAGATTTATTTATTAAATGTCCACAGTATGGTTCTTCCCCTTTTCTTTAGGCTTCGTAACCAAATGGCAAAAAACAGAACCCTTGTTCATGTCTGTCTCTCCCTCCATATGACACAGACATTTAAGTGTATATATGAAATTTAGAATGAAACTGGTGTCTTTAGTGAACCGCAAAAAAAATTGCAGTATGGATTTGAGAAACAAAATTATTAACCGTAGCACTCCATACATGTAACATAGGGATGAAAATAAATTAAATAGGTCTCTATAAATGATAATATAGAATTTAACAAGATAGATAGTGTAAAAGAAAGTCGGAAATATACATATATTCAATGTAACTTGAAAAGAAAATTTAGAGATGAACTTTAAGAGATGGTCGATTTTATTGGTTTGCTGCTACGGAACCCTTTAGTGTGGGGTATAACTCGCTCTTGGCGGTATTTTTTTGTTCTATTATATTTTTTATTTAAATACTATCGTGTTTTTCCAGACATCCTGACCAATATATGTGCGTATGAGGATGTTAATATTTGAGTCTTAGTTGAACCTTTGATATTGAATATAAAATTATGCACTTAGTATTTTTTTACTAAATATAACAAAAATTTATAACAGTTCACCTAGAAAATTATATAAGAATTCATCTAAAGAACAGTGTGAAATAAATGACTTGGCATATATTAACATGTGTTTTCACGCCAACGGATTTTAAAAAAATGCAAAATTAAGTGACTATAATATGATGTTATACAAGTTTTAATGATATCTCGATTTACCCGTTTCTCGTCTAAACTCACCCCATTTTTTGGCTAATTGGAACTACAAATTTAATCATTTCATATTAAATATCGCAGGTACGACTTTAGACTCAAATATTTCGGATCCCATAATAACATATGGTTAAAGAAAGAAAGTAGCTTCACGTATGTTATCCCCGAAGGGGTAGGCAGATTTGTGCTAGTACGTCCACAACTCGTAAGTCCGGTAGATATACTAAGATCTCCCACGATTTGGCAAGGTATTGAGGCCCATGATGTCATAGGTGGCAAACCAATGTCCACTTTATGGTTAAAGAACATTCTTAAAACTCTTTGCATAGTTAGGAATTGGTCCTATTTAGTTTTTCCGGTTATGTACCGGTTAAACGGAATCTTATCGGCTTTAACAAAGGCTTTAAATAATGAATTGTTCATAGTGATATCGACATATAAATCGATACCATCATGTCTAATTGATTGCAGTAATGTGAATATGGACGACATATCCAACGTAGTCTGATCGTATAAATCGCCGCATTATGCTAAGTCAAGGCCAGTTTCAAAAACAGCCACAAAACGTGGCGGGCAACGATTAGTCGTTTGTCATTGGGTGACGCTCTTCATTATGGAGACGGACGTTTGGTCACATAGAATATTATCTTAATTTTAGGCAGTGCTAGTGATCGATAGAAATATGAAATTAGGCCAAGTGTTCCCATATCCGCAACAGGTCTCCAAGGTGAAGAGCCTCTAGTCGATAGAATAATGTAGGTAAGGGAGGTCGGCAGATTGGATCCTTAACTCCGGAATAAGGATTGGCTCTGAGGACCGGACACGGGGACTAAGGGGGAGGGGAAGCCCACGGCGTGGCTATTCGTGCCCCTCCGTTTAGCGTTGACCTCTCAGTGGCTGACTTTCAAAGGATAGTCCTTAGAAGGGTATGCAGGTGATCCGTTCGTCTATTCATGCCAAGCGCATCACCGTTTAATAGGGGGTGGGGTTGAAGGCGGGTGGCAACCTTTTTGGATTATTCACGTCCCCGCCTCGGGTGCCTAATGCAGCCACCGGGGGTCCTTGCGACCGAAACAACATCTTCGTGCAATTCATAAGGTATGCCCTATGTGTGCTGGCAACTGAGCTTCCTACGTTCGACTGGTGAGCTATACCGGGCGGCGATCTTGCAGAAGTCTTAGGCGAGGTGTAGTAGTCTGGGAAGATGCGTAGCTTGTTGTAATGTGGGGACAAACGGTGCTCACCAGGAGTCTAGCGTAATAAGGTTTCCAGAGAGCCACAAGCCGTCACCACGCGGTGGGGAGCGCCCACGTGAGAGGTGGTCTAGGGGGGGCCTGCGCGGCCCCCACACCACCCGCGCGGCGGTTCGTAACTATGACTTTCGTTAAACGTAGCCAAATGCCTTGTCATCTAATCAGTGACGCGCATGAAAGGATTAACGAGATTCCCGCTGTCTCCATCTACTTTTTTGTTGTTGTCACCCGGCTCTTGTCATAGTGACAGTGTTCGTACAAATGTAATATTTCGAAAGAGTGGTATTATTTTCTACTTTTCAACCTAATTAGCATCGTGTGTTGATTATAAGGGTTACAGTGATGATTATGATGATGATCCTAGTAATAGATCAGTTTGCGAAATCAACACGTTCTTGTAGCTAAAATTTCGAAGAGACAGAAAAAAAATCGTAAGTGCAAAGTGCGTAAGGATTTTATTTTTCTACCCACAACCTGTAAGTTATTAAGTTTATCTAGTGAAAGGACACGTTATCTTAATATTAAGTCGCTACTTTAAGAGTGTTAATTTTTTAATAATAGTTTTAAATATTTGTTTCTGTTTAACATTATAGAAAATATGCACTCTTAGAACATTCAATTGGTTTCTTAGTAAATATCTTTTAGCTAATAGCCGCACTTAGAAAGTGTTGCCAGCTTAAAAAGATCACTATTTGGGGAAAAAAGAACAGTATTTCTAATTAGTGTATATTTATTGTCTTTATTTATTAATTCATCTTTTAAAACTTAATAGCAGTAGGACACTTGTGAGTAGGCGGTGATATGACGGATGATGAGGAGGGGGACTTCGGCAGCTCTTTGAAATAGAAGTTCGTCGCGAGTTTCTGGAGCTCCTCAGCTTATGTCGGTCGGTAAGGAAGCGGGATTCGCTCCCAGGACATCGCTTGCTCAGACTCCTCCGCACGGATTCAGCTTATCGGCCGCCACCATGGACCTAAGCACGGAAAGCTCGCGGCCTCATAAGAGACCAATTACGTCGCCTGAGGAAGAGCAGGAACGGAACAGGAGGTGTGAGGAGCGCCACACAGTCTCGCGTCTGGTTTTGGCTTCTTCTGTTGCGGGGATCCTTACTGCACCACGGTAGGTACTACACCAGAACCGAGCCCTAGTACGGCAACTCACAGCAGCCGAATCTGGGTTGATGGGTATGAGCAAAATTCAGATGCTGGATACCGTGCAGAATTCTTTGCGGCGCATTGCGGAAGTATCAAACGTAATGGTCAGCGCAACAAAATTTAAAATGAATGCTGCAGAACGAGACGCAATAAACCAGGCTAGCCAAAGCGTTTTAGCTGCAGTTGCTGCATTAGAACTGAAGGTTGTCGAGTCTGAACACTTAGTAACATCGACAAAGCTAAAATACGCGCAACTAGAACTGACCATGAGCTCCGGTAACCCAGCAAACATCTGCTCATTTCCGTCGGTCACTCCAGCCGCGCCCACATACGCATCGCTCTTGAAGCGACCGCAGGGCCAGCCAACGGTCGTCATACCTGCTAACCAGAGTCAAGCTGTACTGTTTTACCCACAGAGGACATAAAGACTTCTGAGGGCACCAAAGCCGAGCTGCAGAATGCAGTAAAACTTTCTTGGGCATTCCAGTGCAGAGCATACGCCGAATTGGCAATTCTTGCATAGCGGTCAGGGCCGCTACACCTGCAGCAGCCGAGAAACTTAAAGCGGCTACCCCGCCAATTCTGAAGGCTTCGGAGCCCAAGGCCCGTAGTCATTTGGTGGCCATCCGCAACCTAAGAACGGACCCAACAGAAGATAGCCTTCTTGAAGACTTACAGGCCACGAATATTTCAGACGATCCTGAATGGACTAAAGAGAAAGTTCATTCAAACTGCAAAGTTGTCTACAAGAAGGGCGGTCGTAATGGTGGTTGTGCTGGAGTGTTCATCAGCTCTGCTTGATAAATTGGTTGGCCTTGGTCGTATCTATATTGGCTGGGGCGAGGCTGATATGTGTGACTACCTACGTATCACTTGCTGTAACAAATGCCAACAATATGGAAACCCAGAGAAATAATTTAGGGCAACCGAAATGGTATGCGGTAAATGCGGAGATACAGGATCGTAATGCCGAATGTCAGTCACAAAGTGAGTGCTGGGCTACCTGCAGGCGCTTAAAGCGCAAAGAGGCAAGCACTCATGTAACCAACTCTGCGACTTGCCCAGCTCGTATATGTGCGCAACAACAGGCAGTCAACATGACTCAATATGGATAAGGACGGAAATATTATTTCGATAGGACAGCTCAATCTTTAGAGATCGGAGGCTGCTACATCTGAGCTGCTTGTTATTGCCAGTGAAATGAACTTAGATTTCGCTCTCGTTCAAGAACAGTATGCAACTTCGGGCATAACAAGTCTGATTCAGTGTGGAGCCACTCCAAAAGCTGGGAAAGCCTATACTGATTGGCGTAGACAGCGATGCGCATTCACCACTCTGGTTTTGTGAAGGTCGTCAATACTCGGGGCGAGGGCGAGAAACAGAGTACAGGAAGACCAAAAAGGGCTTCATATTGAGCAGAGTTCTATTCATTCACAACAAGCAAGGCCAGCCTCCAACGTTCAACGGACTAAATGGTTATTCTAAAGTGGATCCAACACTCACGACAAGAGGAGTACCGATATCAGAGTGACGCGTACACGAAGGTGTTAGCTTAAGCGACCATCAGCTAATTACATATTAGGTGTGTAGCAGCGTATCAAGATCGATATCGACAGAAGAACCATCCTTTAGACTAGCCTTTCGCGAGAGAGGGGTAGATTGGGCCTACTTTCGATCGATGCTATGTTTGCGAATGGGTAAACTAGACCCCAGGAAACCAGCAAATGAACTTGCCAAGCAGTTTAGTGAAATCCTTACGCAAACTGCCAAAATAAACCTCGGATATCGCAAGGATGGGGAGTTCCGGGGCTACGAATGGTGGAGTCCGACTCTGGACCGTCTGCGCCGTAAAGTCAAGACCGCGCGACTATGTTGGTAAAACTCGAGACGAGAAACTCCCACAGGCGATATCTCACTGCAGGAAGCCCTACGTGTAGCCAGGCAAGAATACAAAGTGGTCATGAAGTACGCTGAAATTAAACACTTTAGAGATATTGCCGGGACGGGAAATGAAAATGCTTGGGGTATGGCATACAGAGCCGCGACTGGTAGATCTCGCCCTCCGAAGAATGTCATTCACGGCGGAAAACTCCTGGAATTGAATAGGTTATTCTGACATCGAAACTGCTATGCATCAGCTCCTGTACTCCCTATGCCCAGAATATACATGCATGCTCTCCTTCCGGTAGGGATTCAGATGCTCCTTCCCGCAGTGCAGTCGATCACATTATTAGAAGCTTACCGAAAACAAGTCTCGGATTAGACGGATTCACTCGAAAGATTATCAGGAGCGCCTGGACTGTTTCTTCCGGAGAAATGATGCTGATGTACACAGCGTGTATCAAAGAAGGGGTCTTTCCAGATATCTGGAAGATAGGTTCATTGACAGTGCTGCCAAAGAGAAATGACAAGTCATTAACAGATCGGAAGGCCTACCGGCCGATTACTTTACTGCCGATTCTAGGAAAAATTTTAGAACGTCTCTTAATTACTTGCGCTCCCTGTTTGTATCGTGGTATTTCTGAAAATCAGCATGGATTCGTTAGAGGGCGCTCAACTGTAAGCGCATTAAAATCAGTGTTCGAGATAGTAAATAATTCCACATATAAGTACGTCCAGCTCATTCTTTTGGACATCTTCGGAGCCTTCGATAATGCATGGTGGCCAATGATACTGTTAAAAGCGAAAGCTACCGGCATCTCTCCGAACATCTATCAGACTCTCGTTGTTGGCTTCACAGTTGGCCACCGCACGCTTTGGAAGGTTTCCACAATGGGATGTCCCCAGGGTTCGGTATTGGGCCCCACACTATGGAAATTCCTCCTGGACGGTATCCTTAAATTGTCGAGACCGAGGGTGTAAGCTTTGTGGCATACGCAGACGATTTGACGCTTGCGATCGAGGCACTGTCGCGCGCCGTTATTGAACAGAAATGTTCCACGATCCTGACTAGTTTATCGGATTGGGGGACCCGTCATAGGCTAACATTTTCTGCAACCAAGTCCCAGAATATGATAATTAAGGGTCGTTTAAAAAACGGACCATTAGGATGAATGGTGCCTCGATCGCGAGTGTATCTGTGACCAAGGTGCTTGGGGTACACGTAGACGATGCTAGATCCTTTGCGCTCCATGCGGTTTTGATGTGCGAGAAGGCCGCCTGCTCTTTCGGGAAGGTCTCACATGTCTCTACCTCCTCGTGGGGTGTGAAGTACCGGGCACTTAGGTTCCTGTAGCACGGAACCTATGTTGCAATCCTGACATATGCTGCAGCGCTTTGGTGTCGACTCTCTCACTTGTATGTTAGTGCAATATTACGCACCCAAAGACCAGCTTTAATTTTATTGACGAAGGCCTAAGTTATGCAGCAGTGTGGCGCTACCGGTATTGGCCGGCGTTCTGCCTGCCGATAGCCTGCTGGAGGTTTTTCGAGCGGGACGCGTGCAGGAGGAGTGCGTGGGGCTCAAGGGCAAGGAGCGTAAGGAAAAGTAAAGCGCTATCGCGGACGACATCTTCTCACGGGCACGGGTGTTTTAGAGGTCATCTGCACAGGATGGCACTATCTGACCTGCCATCGTGTCCTTGCGGTCATGAAGCTGAAACCAGAAACCATGTACTGTGGGAATGCGGCTTGTAGCAAAGCGAGCGAAACATCATGTTGGACAGCATCGAACGGAATACAGTGGGCCTAGACTATCATCTGGATTTGGACGCAACGGAACAGAGCTTTAGGCAATTGAAAACATTTGCGCATACATGGCACGCGAAGAGGAAGGACAGGTTACGACAAAGCTGCATCGAGATAATTAGGACTGACGAGGCCGATGACAACTTCTATATTTGTGGTGTGAGGCCTCAGAAAGGGGAGAGTGAAATAACGAGAGGGCACTTAAATAATGTGTAGGGAGTCAAGATTTGCACGTTGGGGGACAGAACCGGTGAGCAAACCCCGTGCATCTCCCATGATTCGCTCCGTATACCGAGAGTTGGGTAGGAGCATGGGTGGAGGTGGGCAAGTGTCCCTGTATACTATCTAGGGAAACTACAGCCAAGGGAACGGACTTGGGAGAATGAGCGGGGAAAGAAGACCCTATTGAGCCTGACTCTAGTATGGCATTGAAAGGAGACATGAGAGGTGTAGCATAAGTGGTAGAACGTTTCGCGCGGTCGCCGCAAAAATCCATTGTTTCATTACTTACTCGGTTGGGCGGAAGCGGTGTTTCGTTCCAAGCGTGCTGTCGAGTCCAAATAAAAAAAACAAGCTGAGGCGATTGTCAAAGACGCGGATAATAACCTACTTTATTTCATTACGCCTAGCTTTATTGAAGACGCGAGATACAGGTTGGACTGATAGGCCGTTAACATTTGAATTGGTTGCCGTGTCTAGCAGCGGCGGCGGAGAGGATCGGAGGGGTTGCGCGTTGCAAGAGCGGTTGTCGCGCTGAGACCGACACAACCCTTCCGGCACACACAGGCTCGGTTAGATGGTGCATAAAAGCATTTTCCCGGCGTAAAAAAATTAAAATAGAAAAGAGAAAATTGCAAGAGCAGGTAACGTGCATTTTGTGTACGCAAGTACTACCGAAACGACGATTCTGCGAACTTGGCTCAACGAAAGTTTTGCGATCATTACAAGATACGACACAAAAATCAAGCTCCATCCGGTGTGTTAATTGAAAAATGGGTGCTCAAGTTTGAGAAGACGTGACCTACAATGGGTTTACCTCAATCTGGCCGGCATAGAACGTAGAGGGACTCCGAAAACATAGAACGAATAAAATAACCTGGACTTTCAACTCGAAAGCGGTCTAGTGTACTTAACGTGCCTCTCAAGAAAGATTGATGTCTACATCCCTACAAAATCCAAATAGTACAGGACTTAAGGCCTCAGGACCAAGCCACTGGGTTGCAGTTTAAAAACGAAAAGGTTGAGCGGTTCACCAGCTTTAAAAACATTTTTCCCAGACGAGGCACACTTTCATCTAAATGAGCATGTTGTCAATCAAAATGAGCATACACAAGATTGTCGTTATCAGAGTGATACTAATCCGAAGTAAGAGCATCAGAAACCCCTGCATTCACCCAGTTGCTTTATCAGTAAGAGGCATTATTGGTCCATACTTTTTTGAAGACTCAATTCACTGTAACGGCACAGGGCGTGCGGTTACAGTGAATTCCGAGCGGTATATCAACATGTTATAATTCCGAGCGGTATATCAACATGTTGTAATTCCGAGCGGTATATCAACATGTTATAATTCCGAGCGGTATATCAACATGTTATAATTCCGAGCGGTATATCAACATGTTATAATTCCGAGCGGTATATCAACATGTTATAATTTTTTTTCGCTCCAGCACTGCAGGATTTTGCTGTTTTAATCAACACTCATGGTTTCAGTAAGATGGAACCACTTGTCATACATGTAATGATTCGTTAAGGGCAGTTTAAGACATTTTTGGCCCAAAAGTGATATCGAAAAGAAGGGCCTCGTAGCCCGAACCTTTCCACAATGGATTTTTTTCTTTGGGGATGTCTTAAGGCCTTACGATATTAACCCAGTAACTCTCGACGAATTAAAGGATCTATTCGCACAAAAGTCAATGTGTAGAGTGTGTTATTGAAAATTTTCGCTCTAGATTGCAGCTTTGCCAGAATAATTGAGGATTGCGTACGGATGATGTAATTTTTAAGAAATAAATTCCCATTGTTTACTATCGATTAACAATTTTAACAAATTCAGTGCCAGTAACCCGCCGTGCGGGTTCTCCAGACTATACATCAAATGCCGGTGGCTCGTTTGGCGGGATTTATGTGTATTTACAATATTTCCGAAAATAACATTTAGTTTTACTTGAAATTTCGTTAAGTTCTAGTCTTCTATGGTTTAAAACCTATTGAAATTAATAGTGGCGTCAAAGATTAAGAGTTTAAATAATATGTAAAAAAAAAATTAATGCTATGCAACGATCTCGCTAGGCGGGACACATTGAAACAAATAAGTGGTTGTCAAAAGTTTTGATCTAGAAATATTTTTACATTCGTGTCTGTAGTTTCGCATCAATCTTACATATAAAATGAATAACGATTGTTAAAACTTCATATAACGCAAAAACTAAAAAGAACTGCATAATATACAGTATTCTTTTGTCTATCTAATATGCAGTTCTTATAGTAATTTACCCAATCCTAGATTAAAACAGGTGTCCCGTTTCTTTGGACAGCCCTGTAAATTATATACGTTAGTGTACATACATCAATTGATATATTATCTCAGACATTACTACAACATTGACCAGAAACAATAATCTTACTACATGTTTCGGGTATTTCCCGTAATATTTTTCTAACATACATTCAATATGGACATTGTTTTTTTATCTCAATGAGAGCAATTACGGGTGGTCCAGATATAATTTGACCAAAATATGTTCCTACCGACAAAGTCAAAATTGCGCAATATTCAAAGAGCAGCCACTATCGTGGGTCTAGAATCTATAATTTTGTTAGGGTGGACCAAAAGTCCGTTTATATTTGAAATGATGATTAAAAAACTAATTACAGTAGATTAAAATTGTTTATTGTTATCGATAGTAATCAAAAGGGGAATTTATTTCTTTACATTTACATCGTCCATATGCAATCCTCCCTTATTTTGGCTTGAAATTTTCGGTAACAGCTTTACATTTTGTTGTTGAGATGTTTTGGTTTTATATCGTTCCTTTAATTCTGGGTTGGTTTAACCTTTAGCCTTAAGATATGACCAAAGAAAAAAATCCATTGGTGATAGGGCTACGAGGCGGCCAGTTAAAATCCCCTCTTTTCGATATAACTTTTGGTCAGATGTCTTGAGCTGCTCTTAGCGAGTCATCACATGAATGAATACTAAAACCATGAGTGTTGATTAAAACCAGCAAAATCCTACAGCGCTGGAGCGAAAAACGTTTTGAAAATATTGTTATACCGCTTGGAATTCACTGTAACCGCACGCCCTCTTAATTCTTCATAAAAGCATGAACCAATAATACCTCTTGCTGATGAAGCCTCCCATACTGTGTCTTCGGGTGAATGCAGGGGTTTTTGATGCTTTAATTTCGGATTAGTATCATCTCAATAACGATAATTTTGTCTGTTAACATACGCATTTAGGTGGAAATATGCATCGAAGAAAAAATGTTTGTAAAGCTGGTGAACCGCTCTAACACTTCGTTTGCAAGGCAATGCCTTAACTCCTATACCATTTGGATTTGTCACGATGATGTTCTTGTCACGTTAAGTACAGCAGACCGCTTTCGAGTTGGAACCTGGACTAGGCTGGTCACGAACCGACGATTTTACTCGCGCTATGTTTACGGGGTCCCTCGACGTTCTACCTCGGTCAGATCGAAGTAAATCCATTGTATATCCCGTCTTCTCAAACATGAGCACCCATTTTTTAATTAACACACCTGGTGGAGCTTCATCCTTGTGTCATATCTACGTTGAATGCCGCTGAACGTCGCCATGGTACTAAATTCCCATTGGCCGATCTTGCAACGCCCCTCTTCACCGCCAAATCGATTCAAATGTTAACGGACTTTTGGTCGACCCTGTATTTTCAAGATTTTGGAAGGAACCCAATTTCTTTTTCTCGGTATGTTGAACAATATCGGCTGACATCAAATTGTCCATCTGTATTATTAAATGCCTGGTTAGGACTATATTCGAGACTCTTATCCTTTTCTTCGTGAAATAAGATGTTCAATAAATTATCAAATATTGATTACCCCTGAATAAACTACTAGAATATCTTACCTTTTGATGGATTTTTGTCCATTATTACACACAAAAACACCTAAAACTGTGTTCAATTGCACTTATAATCAGAGCGTGTAATAAATATACAGCTCAAATAACCAACTAGTAGGTACTTTGATTTAAGTAATGCCAGATTTAGTTACTTTACTTATTTTGATTAGCAGTGCCGGTGACTCGCTCAGCGGGATCATAGAAAAGTAATTGGTTTAGTACCAAAATTTGAGGTAGTGCTGAATATGTTAAAGGACTAAATATTATGCGAGTCTACTTGAATTTGTCAGTCGGGTTGTTTAAATCGCCGTATTTCTTCATGGCTAGCCATGTTATTATTAATATAGTTTGCGCTAGCACACACACAAACACACTGTGTGTGTTTGTAAGTAGTGTTTGAAGGATATTTTTCAGGGTCTCCTTGCGGGTGTTGTTATATCCCGGAGTCGAAATATTAAAATGGCTATACAGTTTACACGATTTCATCACACGGTGGTGCCAGTACCAAGCCACACTAAAAATTTCATAATTAACACATAGATATAACTCCTCACGCCAAAAGCAATATAAATAAACATGCGAGGGCGGCGTCACCTACGACAGATGTCTTGATTCGTTGAGCCTTAGATCAAGAGACCTTGTCACGATGGCGCGCAGTAGCCTAAGATATCATCTACACTCCTGCAGTTACTGTTACCACTAACTTCAAGGGTAGCGACTGGAGACAGGAGTGGGAAAAACTGCACGCGGACAAGGTGATAACTTGGAAGAGGAAGGGAGGGAAACTTATCTGCATGAATTGTTTTCCTCGAGTCTATGGGCGTGGTAGTAGTCAAAAGGTTCAGATTTTTCATTTGCCCTCCTATAATATGAAAAAAAAAATATCCTATTTTTTAACATATTCGTAATCAGAATCGAGTACTGAATATGCTGTGATTTTGTAATATCATATAAAACACCAGCTAAACCAGATAGACAACATATACCATTGGTTCATAAGAATAGAACACATTTTACTTACTTCTCTCTGCATCCCTTCCAAGCATCACGATTCCCTTCCAAGCAAATTATCCTGCATGTAAGTCTAAGCATCATCATTAGCCCTTTCGGTCCACTGTTGTAAGTGGACCTTTTAATAATACTATAATACCACTTGCATAAATTTCAGACCACTAATTCTAAAGACATCATATTTTGTTTATTATCTCTATTGGAAGTAATCTTAAATGATCTGATTCATGAAATTGTACATTGTAGACTCGCTAAGCAACTTTAATTATCTGTGTCATCCCCAAAATATTTTTAATACTTCTTATTTGCTCCTTGTTTCTCTATTTGTGGTTGGGTTTCCTCAATATTTTATAATTTCTTTCTTATAGTACTAACTTTTTCCACCTGATTTAACTACTTATCTTAGACTTGATTAAATAATTTCGGGACATTTATAGTACTAACTTTTGTAAATGTTTCACACTCAATTTATCCACAAGTACTACCCAATTAGTACATACATAACTTCTATTTTTACCACTAACACTGTTCTCCATAAAAAAAGACCCTGCCGTCCATGACAAATATTGTTAAATAAGCAAATAATAATAATCGGTAGTCCTGGCGTTCATTGAGAGAAGCCTATGTCCAGCAGTGGACCGATAAGGGCTGATAATGATGATGATGAAGCAAATAAAGAAGTTCTTTTTCGTGTAGTTACAACATACATCTTCTGAGAAAAGATTTCCACTGAGCATTGCTTTATCTAAGAAAAATATTTATCAATGGTTTTTTAATTATCAGTTTGTGTAAGTTTTCATTCCATCTTATGAGCGGCATCAAGAAATAGTCTTAAATGTTTAGCTTACAACGTGATTTTTTAATTGGTTATCTTAATCTAAAATATTTGGTTTGATAATGAAATAAAAATAAAGTTTAACCCACACATCCTGTATATTAATTAAAAATGAGTAGGGAGATAGTGTTTATAAGAAAATCTAACTACGAGTGAGGAATTGAGGGAAACTTGACATTAATAAGGCAAGATGTTTATTATTATCTCCCACTGAAAGCTGATATCTTTACAAGTACATAGGCACATTGACAGGGAAAACCAAATAAAAAATATACTGATTGATTATTTTCTAATTAAACACTGAATTCTCCACAAGTCAGCAGGACCTCATAAACAAAGGAACTGATAAATAAAACAAATCAAATTATCACAACAGTTCAGGATATAGTTTGAGACTCGGACCGCAGTACTATTAGGACGAGCGACATCTACATTTCATTTCTGTAACTACTAAACAAATGAGTCGTCAGGGGTTCAGATTGCTCCGGGGCCTCCCAACAGTCTTCATTGAAAACTCACACTACACCAGTATCCCAATTTATCTTTTGACAAATAAATCTGTACAAAATATATTAAATATATAATCTGTAACGCTACCTTACCACATCAATAGTTTCTTCTCCACAATTAAATGATTTAAAAACACAACTTGTTCACGTGCAAGAACAAACATTAACCTACTCGCGCGGCTCACTGTGACCCATTACAAGTCATCTTAAATCATACTCCTCAGTCTCCGTCGAATACCGTCTGCTACTCCTGTCACATTGTTTTCGTGTGGTGTTATCGCATCCTTTGCTTACAGTCCGTGCGTGGCATCATAATATACATAGTTGATCGGTTTACATATAACGAGTACGGACGGGGCGTGTGTTAGTTGCGCTCTGCGTCCTCGCAGTCGCGCGAGATGTGTCCGGGCTTGCCGCACATGTAACACGTCTTGGTCCCGTCGGGACAGTTGCGCGAGATGTGGCCGGCCTTGTTGCAGTTGTAGCACGTCTGGCCCGAGCTGTCGCTGCCGCGCTCGGGACAGTTGCGCGCGATGTGCCCAGTCTTGTTGCAGTTGTAGCACGACGGCTCGTCGGGGCTCTGCGCGCACTCGCGCGCTATGTGCCCCGTGCCGTTACATCTGTAACGTGATGATACAGTTTAATAATAACAAGTACATTTAAGTTGTTAAACACATATCTTTCAAACCAATGACTCACCGGCATCTCAGAAATCGCACTAAATGCAACATCTTGGACGCAAGAGCATCATAACAGTAATAGGTTTACTTCTTCATGTTGGAAAGGCCCCATACATCAATGGCGACATCTTGGTCCATTGGGAGTAGGGAAAAGGAGGGCAACGCATCGGCATAGTAATTATGTGGATGTTCATGGGCGTCGGTTGTAAAAAAGTTCCGATTTCTCGTTTGACCCTCTACTCTATAATAGAAAAATCTTGGACGCAGGAGCATCATAACATTAATAGGTTTACTTCTTCATATTGGGAGAAAAGGCCCCATATATATAGATAAAGAAGATAGTGAATGACCTGTAGCAACGGTCAGCCTCCTCCTTGCAGTCGCGCGCGAAGTGGCCCGTGCGGTTGCACTTGAAGCACTTCTCGCGCTGGCGGTTGAAGCCGGAATCGCGCGAGGTGACGCCACCCTGCGTGCACTCGCGGGCGAAGTGACCGGTCCGGTTGCATTTGTAGCACACACTAGAACTCATAGCTGAGAATAAAGAAAAGACAATTTATATATTTTGCATTTAGTTGTCGAGAACCTACTTGTGGCTGCCTACTGGAGTCAAAGTTCGCGACATTAAGATTGTGTACACGATTTGGCTCCCTTTCACACTATGATACGAACGCGGCAGGGTAACGTTACGTTGGTGTAACGTGAGAGCTGCCTTCATTGGTGTGCCCGTCCCATTTTTGTTTCCGTCTGCCCGTTTCGAGCAATGCGATTTTTTACTTAATGTGTTGAACAGACAGCCAGGTCATACTTAACATCTTGTAGACAGTGCTTTTTATCAGAGGGTCTCACCACTGGTTGGCGGCGCTATTGCTCCTGCCTCTACAGTTCTGGCGAGAATTGTGTTTTCTAGGTTAGGGAGACGATAGGGGGACATCCCCCTCTTTTATTGCAGATGTGTAGAGACTTGTCATGTTTCTCTATTTTGGATAGACGATTTTGATATTATTTAGAACCTCGGATACCGAAGGTGTCCATAGTCTACTTCCTTAAGTCTTTATATGAATAGTATTTTACTGGATTCAAATAAAAGTGCATCTTTTGTTGAAATTTTTTCATTAATGCTCTAAAAATCTAAATTAAATTGATAGTTTTGTCTATAGAATAGTAAAAATGGTAGTCAACGGCCTCTTATTGTTTTTCACATAACTATAGACGATACACTCGTGCCATTGTGGTGTTATAATCATCCGAACATCAGCTAAAAAGCGACTCTTTAACCTTGAAACAATTAGTATGAGAATCGTAATCTTGTTACTTGCTGTTACTAAAACGAATCACAATCACACTGCACTTTAGATTATACTATCTGAACACTTCGGTTGCTTAGCTAGGAATACCAGTCCTCAAACGCGCATACTGTATCTTGAAGTAACATTAAATGTTTTATTGTTATATCGAAATACATTAAATGTCAAGAAATATTATGATTTATTATTTATCTATAGCATTAAATGGAGAGCCACTTTTACCGGTTGTACTACGGAAAAACTACTTAACGGATTGCCGTAAAACTTATTCTGTAAGATGCAAGGCATTTCATAGGTTTTATTTTAATATATTTATGTACTATGAAAATAAATGTTTGAAGTTACCTAAGGTCAGCGCAATGCCCCTGGTAAAGCGCAAACGAAGAGCTTAACCCACTTACTGTGCCCACTTTCATAAAACCGGTTATTTTTCCCGACTCGTAATATATTTTACAACAAATATTACTTCGTAACATTTTTTACAGCATCATCGGAGCCTTTTGGTGACTACAGCAGTTACGTGTTGTCCTCCTACACCCTATCCTCCGGATGGGCTCCCGGACTCCCGCGAACCGCACGAGCCGTGACAACATAGCCTTCACGTCGGTTATGAGAGAGTACTGCCAGCCCAGTCGGCCGCAATGGCATTACTGCACATTTCCATGCTTGTATCAAAAGCTATTTACAAGTTTCATAACATCGTACGAGGTTTTTCAGTTTAATCAAGACCTACTTTGCTGTATGGCGAGTAATATACGCCGTCTCACCTACACGTGCTTCCGTGAAGTACGATAGAGCGAGACGTGTATTTTGTACTCTTGACCCTGATTGATAAGAAACGCACCAAATCATTTAGAGATTTTCAAGAGGCGGACGAATATAGTAAATAAAGACAGCGTAAATGATTTTGTGGGAGATTTTAATATATTCATTTAAGTACATTGAACACTTAATAACTTAATAAATGTATAAGGCTGATAAAAAATCATTTTGTACCATGCTGTGACGTTTGGTGCGGTCTTTAGGGGATTGAATGAGAGATTTATTTGCATAACCAATTGCTAGTGTGGGGACTGTGGATGTATAGGGGTGCAAGTAGACACTAGCCACATAACAAGCGGCGTAGACTGGTTATTTGAATCCTTTATGTTTTAAAAAATGTTCACGCAGAATCCAAGAAAACAACAGGTCGACAACAATCGTTTACGGCGAAGTATACATTTTAATGGTAATTTCCCCATCTGGTCTTATCGAGCAATTAATAAGGAAGCTATACGATCATTACAAGCGTAGTTTGTTACAGTACTCTTAATCCGAAGGAGTTAACGATTTGAAAATTTAGATCAATAAAAATGTTTATTCGCAAGTTAATTTACAAACAGTAACAGAAAGCACGGACTTCCTGATATCCCACGACTGATGCTGCTGTAAAAAACTTAAACATCGGGATGGTAAATATTTAAACCGTGATTTAATAGGTACATACATTACTCGCATAAAGTTAACAAATCTCTAACTAAAGCGTGTTTAAACTTATGTGACCATTATCGCGAAGCTTACATCTCCGTCAGGAACAACCATAATCAGTGATCAGGTCGCATAACATTGTGAGAGTCAGTCCACACTCTCTAACTTCTTAAGTCTTCTAATTAAGGTCTTGACTATTTGATGTGATGCTTTCTCAAGTTTAAGAAATCTTAACACACTACATTACACGTGTTTTTAAAACAAATAAATCCTGGAGTTTTATAATTACAACGTTTTGGATACATTACTGAAGCCACAGCTCACTTGGGTCTTTGAGGCAAGCCTTAACCTCCACTCTAAAACGAGAGTTTCCCTAAATGATGTGTACATTCGAGTAATTAAAAGTATGAACATTTGTATGTATATGTGTAATTAGAAACGCTACTTTCGAATACTTCACGTGCTGTTAAACGCACAACGGGCCTATTCTTGATCATGTTCTCAAGAATACTTGAATGAAATAAAATTTTGTAAAGATTGTCCCTATATTCTTTATAAAATTTCAGTGTTGCTATCGTAAAATTACGCCTTACTTTTACATACTTTATGGGAGCAAACGGACAGTTCAAACTCTGATGTTTACTGAAACCTACGACATCCACGTCATTACTATGCAGATGTATTGCACTACTTCCCAGCCCAATTCTGTTGCCATCTGCCAAGCAGCACGGCACTGCCTCTAATTATTATCATGTCATCACCTTCGTTTCAGCCAGTGTCATCATTTATGACTAAAACGTATTTTATCCTATAAACACTTCTTATTTTCTCTCTCGAAGTTACAACCACGTTACGAGGGTTATAGTCAAGAACGGAACCCTGGATAGCATGAGGATAGACGAGATTATAGCATTCCTAATATTATAACATTTTAACGATTTTACAAAATTAAGCATAAGGGAATGTGTGCAAAATATGGACACTAAACTCGCTCAGTGCCTCTCGCATGAAGAAACATTCCAATATGCCTACAAAGTTTCACATTTAATAGGATTATTGAAATTATTAGCACATTTAAATTATTATATTATTTATGTATAATTTAAGACAGGGTACAGCTGTTGGAAAGTGCACATTGCGCCAACAGATGTATTTCAATCTCGCATTTCATTAACACATATGTTTAAAAAAGTTTGTTAAATATATAAATAGTAATTTTCTGTTGTTTGGCACAAATAAAATAGGATATATTGACTGCAAATATGAAACATATAGTTTCATATTTCCAGTCAATGTATCCTTTTTTACTTCATTTTGAAAATCATTTAACTAATAATTTAGAGAATATTTTCTGCTATTTTTGTTAACTTAACTTCAGGATCTGTTGCAAGAACTTTACCCTAAATAAATTACTAAGTCCACTTGTGTCCACACTGTGTACATATGATTCTGATCCTGCCAGATATTGAATTTAGTTTTTTACAAACACACACTTGCCATGACACATATAGGATATTAAGGATTGATAGTAACTATAATTTAATTTATACTGTTAAATGAATTTAAAAAAAAAATTAAACTTACATACCTGCTTGGCATAAAAATGTTTGAGGACTAAAACAAAGAAAGTTAAAACTAGTTCAATGTGTGACACGTCGAAAATAATCAATAAGTGTGATGAATACAATAGTTCCTAGCCTTGAATGTGGAGTACATTGTACTGCTGTTTACACAGTTTGGTGTGTACAAACAATTTCAGAGAGAACAATTTGTATATATTTGCAGTCATGAAATGAAAAAAAAGTCATTTAAAAGTCATATTACTAAGTGACTTTAAATGATCACATTTGGGCAAACAATGTAATGAAATAAAAATGTGTACGTAGCTCTCCTATAATATTCATAACTCACATAACAGACATCATATCATATCATAGGGAAATAACAGGAATTTGTAAAATAGCAATGATTGTATTAAAACACACTAGGATTCTTTTAAACAACAACACATCTTTATGCAAGTTCCCTGATGAGACAAAACAGAGTGCCACAATATACAACTATCCTCATAGATTCACCATTTCCTCCACATTCATTAGTCTGTAGCTGATCCCATATTCTACAATCTTATACATGTGGAATATATGCAGGTTACAAAAGTCCCTTTTGTTCATTTAATTGAATTATTAAACATTTATGATAGTACTCAAATAAATAAGCTTATTTATATTAGGTAATTGAATTTACACTATTTCAAATTTAAAGTTAAATAATAAACCTATCTTATCTTACCAGGTCTTGCCTTTGATAGATAGTATTTTAAAAAATGTAACAAATAACAAAATTGACTTGTATATAACAATCTAGATGGTTTACAATTTCTCTTTGAATTTTGCTAAATGTAGTGTCATAGACAAGAATAGTGTCACAAAATTATATGGGTACTCTTTCAATGTAAATATGATCAATAGTAGTTACATTATAGTATTTTATTAATTTATCCTTTTTTTTTTGTTAATTTGACAAATCTAGATCAGTATAGTTTGCAGGACTTACTGCACTGCACTAGGTTGATGCTATAGGTTGATGAAGTGGAAACTTAAACTGTGCATGTTATAAATATTTGCTTCAGAGGTAGCAGAATCAAATTCCACCCAGATGATAGATGTTTATCTAGGTATTACATTTATTCTCTATAATAAAAGTCTTACAATATGTAACAATTTTTTCATTTGTTAAAATATTAAATCTATTTCTGATGACCTTAGTTTCGTTTTTTGGCAATATCAGTGCAACAATAAAAGAAATGGATGGAGATGTTGCAGACCACTCATAATCCACGAGGGTCTAGTATCATCATCAGCAAGCAGTCTTTATCAGTCTACTACAACAAACACCACATTTTTCTAAATAGTCTTTACTTTCTTAACCCATTTACAATCTGTTCATTTAAATGTCCGACTAGCTCATTGCTACTTTAATGAGCACATACCATCACCACATGATATTTGTCAATTTAGTTCTCTGCTGAACAACTTAGTATAATAAGTATCAATCAATACACTTTATAACATCCTTACTAAAAGCTTGTTTACTCATTTAAAGTGCAGTCTAAATATGTTATGTAATTTATTTCAGAGTAGGAATGAATATGTTAAAAAAATTATTAAAATTAGGCTGTTGAAAACATATTCATAGTAGCGCTTAGTCAAACCACTCATCATCCATTTAGTCAATACTTAACATTATTTGTAATATATGTCAATATTTAACATTTATTGCACAAGAAAACAATTTTATCACGATCAATTATGCAAGATTTTTTGAAACCCTATAATTTTAATATGGTCCATTGGACGGAATGAGGAATGGAGTGTAACACATCAGCATGACAATAATGCGATGTCTTTGGTGTTTGCTAGTTGTGAGATAGCTCTATGACTTTTTTGCCCTATACTAAAAGTTCTTTTAAATAAATTTCCTCATCAGCGATATCAATGTTTCCAAAGTAGTTGCACATGTACCCCTGGAGGAAACAAACATGGAACTGTGGGTATCATCATCATCACCATTATCAGTTCACTGCTGGACATAGGCCTCTCTCAAGGAATGCCAAGAAGGCCAATCTCCTGCTACTCGCATCCACCCCGGACCGGCTACTGCACGGAGATCGCCTTGGGTATGACCATCATGAATTAATTTAATGGGTGACAAAAATGCAACCAGGTTTTAGCTTCGTAAAGGGAAATCCTTACAGTTGTCACATGAATTAAATTGATTTTGATTGCTATTGAATATAACTGCATTTTAATGGTATTCAATATTTTAAAATACAACTGTTGGTGGTTCAAAGAAATGTTACTATAATATTTATATTATTATTTACTTAACAGGGGTCACTCAAATTTGACCTGGCCTATTAACTACAAAAAAGGAACAACCAACTTGGTTAAATGTTTATAATGTAAGTTTTACTTGTTGAGGCTAAAAAAAATGCACCACAACTTCCACGAAAAATATTTCTTTGTGCATGCAACGTGTAGGCTTGTCGTATGCGGCCGGAGATATAAAATCGTAATTGTACATTGATATTGGATGAAAATGTAGTGTCATCGAGCAATAACGTAGGTTACACTATCGAGGTTAAATCAAAATGTCTTTGATGAATTATTTAAACATCCGCTTGTGCGGTTCCCTTTCATAAAAAAGAAATAAGAATGCACCTGTTCACCGTTGCGAAAATTCCATGGTAATTACAATATCTATTTCCCACACACACTTTGACAGTAGGTAGATGCGTCACAAAAAAAAAGTTGATTACTTGGCAAACAGTAGATATCACAAATGTTAACAAATGCAGTTCTATCTCCAAAACGTGCACAAGAATGTTAAAGCACTTGAATAATGCAATAGAGGTGTACATACAGCACTTTCTCAAATACCTGAATCGTTGAAATAGAGGCTGTCAACTAACCACGTTCAATATTCACTTGAAAGGCAAACGAAGACTTCAATAAAAGGAGCACATTAGAACAAATATAACAGAATCTGATTGTAGAAGAGTAGATATAAAGAATAAAATAATTACACATCCGTTAAATGTCCGCGCTAACATACGACCACGTGTAGTGAGTACCGGTAGCGCTAAGTCTTACAAGTTTAATTTAAAAACAACACTTACCGATTGATTGTGTAACTTCGTGCACACTTAAAACACTACAAAAATATGTTTTATCAGTTATAAAACGTTATGAATTAACAAATAAGTCGTAATTTATGATGCTATGTTTGCAAGGAAGCCAGCCACCATCACTACGAATTCGTAAAAGACATATTAATCATAGACACAAGAATAAAAAAGCTCGATTGTGTCTTTTGTTTGTCTTTGGACTTTGATGATCGTCAACAACGTTCATAGATTAAATGAACCGATATGTTTTATTTAAAGCTCTAATTTGCGATATATGGTTAATAGGTAAACTAATCATAAGGTGATTTTGGGTGTGTATATAATCACATTAATGGAAATACAATTTCGTGACACGAGTTTAATAAAAAAGCTCTACTACTATATTGCTTGATTGCTTGGACACGTAAACATGATATGACACGTAAATATGACTATAATAATCACAAACCACGGTTCAATCATCAACATTACCGTCACATAAAGGCATTTGTTATCGTTCAAAGATCAGCATATCTTAGTTTTTATAAAATCTCAAATCTCTTTGGAATGAACAATAATGATCTTTAACCGTTTGATATAATATGATTTAATCAAAATTATTTATTATATTCTTGTTAGATTCATGTCACTTGATCTATAAGTTACTCTGTGTATTGTGTCGCTTCCTGGCGGAGGCCTATGCATAGAGATAATGTATTTAGAGAAAGAATGCCATAAGCAATCATATAACGGTGACTGGCCGTCTTGTAATACAGAAGGGGGATGTGAAAGCAATATTCTTTGTCTGTTTAATCAACAACAGGTGCTGTCTTTCAACTTAGACGGCTGCGGTTCAGGCTGGCTTCCTTTCTCTATCTAAACTAGTTCCGCAGAAGACGTCTTCTGGCTGGTGATTAATCACCAGTAATTATGATGAAGGCGATTGAAATATTTACACGTTACTTCTCAAAAATATAATTAAATTTGTTTAAACATAAAATTTATTCTTACCTTTTCGAGATTGAAATAGCAAAATAGTTTTATCTTGCAGTCTTTTATGTAAGTTTTAATACTATGATGTTACTGTTTATATATAAGTACTGTGGATTTTGTAACAAATAAAATATGCCTATTACTTTGACTAACACTGCTTTTTTATTCGACGGCCTGTTGGTTTTATAAAAATATTATTTATAAAAATTATACCACAATTTTCACAAAGTTTTATAACACTGCGTGTGTAGACTACAAGCCATTTCAATTTTTCAAAATTCACAATGTGAAATACTAGTTGTCTAACGTCTTTGTCGACTTGTCAAATTCTCATCTGGCTGTGTGTCATCTATATGACGTATTTTGTCTATACTATAAATTTAGATCTCTGATATTGTGGATGCTTTTTCGTGTTTTTCACTTCCTATGTTCTGTGATGATATCTCTAACTGTATTAGCAAAATGTTATGATTTGTGGGTTAAGGTGTAATTATTATATTTTACAAAATGTCGGGAGAAAAAAGACCGAAAACCCCAGAGCCTGAGAAAGCAGAAGAACCAGATGACGCGGAAGGATGGATAGGACCAATGCCTTCTGAGGCAAATACGAAAAAACCCAAGAAACGAAAAGGTAAGAAGATATTTTTAAACTATACTTAATCAATACATAGGAAGGCAAAATTAAATCACAATATTCACATATTTTGTAATAGCTGATTAAAATTTTTGGTTTACTTAGCTTATTTGACTTAGAACACAAACCTAAATTTAAGAAATATTTTTACATTAGTTCGTATATATTTCACTTAATTCATAGTTGATACTTAATTGTAAAAAGTTAATGTAATTCATATACAAGATAAACATTTCCAATTTTCAGTATTGGAGTTTGAATCATTATATTTAGAAAACCTACCACTTTCTGAAACATATGAACGCAGTTACATGCACAGGGATATTGTGTCCCATGTTGTTGTGACAAAAACGGACTTTGTTGTCACAGCTAGTCAGGATGGTCATTTGAAGTTTTGGAAGAAACAGGTTAGAGAGATCATTTCACTCATTAATATTCTTTCTAAAAACTCAGTGAAGTTTACCAGAGAAGAGAGCTTTATAACAAATCATCAATCTGAGTTGATTGGAGATTTGATGACTACCAATGCTAATTAACATCTGCACATGCATGCACCCCCCTTATGTACAACCATGTGAACTACTCACAAACCACAATGAAACATCCATCACTTTTATGGTAACATGTGAGCGAGAAGCAACTACCCTACTAATTTGGCTCCAATACATGACTCCTTACTAATGTCAATAAACTGGCATTTACACTGACAGACTCAGGTAGTGTCATACACATCTTCATGTGAAGACCTTAATGTGGCAGGCAGGGAGAACAGATTGTCACATATTATTATCAAAATAGGAATTAATAGTAATATGTAATTAATATATATTGTTAGATAATGATAATTCAAGGTTCAAACAAGATAAAATAAATAATAAATTACTAATTATTACCAAGACGATGTCCATGCTGTGGCCGGTCTGGGATGAATGGGAGTAGCAAGAGATTGGTCATGTTGACGTTCATTGAAAGAGGCCTATGTCCAGCAGTGGAACGATGAGGGCTGATGGTGATGATGATGTTGATGAATAAAAAATCCAGTCTAGCAATTCAATAATATCATCGAATCAAATAATAAGTTATTGATAAAACCACATGTTACGAGTTACAAGTTATGTAAAATCAACTATATTGTGATACAATTACATTAATTCAGCATGACATTATGTTTTATGTATATCACAGGATGATGGTATAGAGTTCGTCAAACATTTCCGGTGCCATCTCGCACCAATCAGCCACATAGCAGCAAACAGCACAGGCACTTTACTGTGTACAGCGTCCACTGAAAAAACTATTAAAATATTTGATGTCATCAACTTTGGTAAGCATATCCATTACACAGAATAAAGACTATAGTCTTGAGAAAGAAAGACAGAAAGTACTAAAAAAATGTTTTATCAAATGTTTAAACTGTTTATATAACCTTAGCATAACCCTATAAAAAATACTCAGCCTCCATACACTTGCATGTTGTGTGTGCTATTTTCTATGGGTTCATTGTATTAAGTACCACGGATATTTTATTATATTCTCTATTACAGATATGATCAACATGATTTCAATAGAATTTGAACCGTACTGCACCGAGTGGGTGCATTCGGCTGGTGATCCTATACCTGCTCTAGCTGTGTGAGTGATTTTTGAGTAATCATTATTATTCAATTTTGTGACAAAGCATCTTATAGTTGGTAAATAGTTAG
Organism: Eumaeus atala; assembly: GCA_017140195.1. Classification (NCBI taxonomy): domain Eukaryota; kingdom Metazoa; phylum Arthropoda; class Insecta; order Lepidoptera; family Lycaenidae; genus Eumaeus; species Eumaeus atala. Next base: position 776,529 of record JAFELO010000381.1, on the reverse strand, counting down.
TCTTATCTCTAAATCTTCTATAATAATTTTGACAGGTAACGTGACAGAATACCTACCTGTCAAAATTATGTATACAGAAAAGAGCTGATAGTTATAACATTAGGAAGCAATATTATTAAAGTATATAATTATACCATGTGTTTCGAGTAAAGGCATCTTTTACTTGCATCTAGCTTGAATAATCATCGAATTATTGTCTTTTTCATCTAATTGAAAGTACCTACTACTGCTCCCCTATTGGGGTGATGAGGTAAGCGGGGCAATGCCTCTGCACAAACATAATCCATGTGGACATTAACAGGTCTTGGTACTCTCAAAGTGGCTCATATTGTTGATTTATCCCCAAAAAATTATGTCTTCCTTGTTTATTGTTTGATATTGTTAACATTGACATTATAGTTCGGAGAAAGGAGCAAACAGAATCCACATATTTGATGGTACACAAGTAACTGGTGTACCGCTCCATACACTGGAATTACATCACAAAGAGATTATGACAATGAGGTACAACCCCATATTTGAAGTAGCTGTGTCCGTAGACAAAGCTGGAATTGTAGAATACTGGACAGGACCTAAACATGAGTACCAGTTTCCGAGAAATGTGAAGTTTGAATCGAAATTAGACACTGATTTGTTTGAATTTGTGAAGAATAAAACATATCCAACTGCTCTTGATTTTTCATCGGATGGAAAGAAAATGGCATCAATTAGCCTGGACAGAAAGGTATGTTGCTGAATTGTAAATAAAAATAGGTTAAATAAGTGATTATTCTACATTAAATAAGTGATTATTCTACATTAAATAAGTGATTATTCTACATTAAATAAGTGATTATTCTACATTAAATAGGTGATTATTCTACATTTTTGGCAAAATACTGTAATTTTAAAGTGAAACCTTTTAGGGGTGGTATTATTGTGCTTCTGAAGTGTAACCTTTTGTATCCCCAGGTGCGAGTATTCCACTTCCTTTCGGGGCGTCTACACAAGGTGCTCGACGAGAGCCTGGCGCGCTTCCACGAGCTGCAGAACCAGACGCAACAGTTGCCCAATATGGAGTTCGGCAGGCGGTATGTCGTGGTGTTGTTAGATGTAGTGCCGTGGCACGGTTAAATTGGGCTGTCACTGGAGTACCTCTGGCGAGCAGAATACTGACGACACGTGACGGCTTAACTCTCGCGTGAGTGCGGTTTATGACAGTCTGGTGAGCCATTGGGGGATGGAGTAACGGAAAAATACAGCCCTGCATAACCTCTGGTGTTGAAAATACTTCGCAGACGGTTGGAGAGGGGCACGAACATTGCAACCCTTATCTAATAATAAAAAAGAGGTGTGGTTTTACGATGCTAGTAAAACATTTGTATTTAACTTAAATGCATGTGACGAACATACAGACTACAGGTCCAGCAGCAAGCAAGCCATGTCGAGTGATATGTTTATCATGTGCTTGACTGCCTTGTGTCTAGTGTCAAGTATGTTCAATTACAGTAGTGAGGTCCTCTAGGATTTGAGTCTCGGGTTAGCCCAAAGTGTTGTTGGGATACATCTCCATGGTGCATAACAGCTGGGCCTCACCTGCCTGCCCTCTCTTTCCTTGGCTTGTATAAGTCATTGCAATCTTGTATTGTCTCCACTGTGATTAGGAAGGCACATTGGAATTACTTCCTACATCCCCTACTTCTGATAAATTCGTTACGGGTCCCAAGACATTAGTAGCTTTTCCCTCGGGCTCTCTGCGAGCATATCAATAGGTTCACCGTGAATGCCGCTGTCGATCCTGGAGACACAGGATTAGCAGTGGTGGGAATGAGCGCTGGGCCAAACCAGTTAAAAAAAACAGTCAGTAAACAAGGTTGCGATGTTACTCCGCTATGTGTCAGCGTACACATTAAGCTGCCAGTCCTGCACCTGATTTCTCTCCCGAAGTGTAATGCGACATGAGTCAGACAGATAAAAAATGGGCGTTAGTAATAATAACCTTCACATTAAAAATTTGCTTCCAGTATGGCAGCGGAGCGCGAGCTAGAGAAGTGTCCGGCGGCCCAACTGGCGAACATCGTGTTCGACGACAGCGGGCATTTTGTGGCGTACGCGACCATGCTGGGAGTGAAGATAGTCAACCTCACTACTAACAAGTGTACGGCGCTGCTCGGCAAGTGCGAGAACCTGCGGCCGCTGCGGCTAGCTCTGTATCAGGTACGGAGCTAGCGACCGTGCTGGGAGTGAAAGTAGTATCTCTATATTCACTCCCAGCTGTTTGTATAAAGAGAGATTTGCCTTTCGCACAGATACACTCTCGTAGCGCTGTGCAATTTTGTGTAGCACTTACATGTGCTACGAGTAAGTGTAGCTCCACTTGTTGGAGCTACGAGTGAGTGTAGCTCCACTTGCCTGATACTTATTCCACTTGATTGATAAGTGTCCGAAACGATAAAGAAAAACTTTAATAATCTATTTAAAACAATTTTATTTTACAACGTAGTTTCCTTCTCCTTCAACCACGATGCATTTAGTCCAGCACTTCTCCAATGCCGTTACACCAGTTTGATAAAATGTTTTCTCTAACCCCTCAAAATGCTCGTCTACGGCGACAATGACTTCATCATTTGATAAAAATCTTCGGCCATCTATCCATTTCTTGAGATTCGGGTATAAGTGGAAGTCGCACAGGGCCAGATCTGGGGAATAGGGGGGATGCGGTAAAAATGCGAACCGCAATTCACGGAGTTTGGCAACTGCAATCCTTGACGAGTGCACAGGTGCATTATTGAGGTGGTAAAAATTTTTTTCAATCGCAAATGTTGGTGTAAAATGTTAAAAACGCGTTCGGAACAAATGATTACTATCGCAATTTTAAGCGCCGATCATTCGAAACGATTTTTTGAATCTTTTTGATCATGTCCGGATTTGTGACTTCATTTAGACGGCCGGACCTGTTGGCATCTTCGCAGCTCTGTCTCCCACGTTTAAAATCTGTTACTCGGGTGTTAATTGTACTCGAGCAGGAGCAGGATTACCAAAATCACTGTCTAGTTCTACTTTAATCTGGGTTGGTGTCTTCCCTTTTAAAAAGTAAAACTTTATTACCGCACGAATCTCGTTTCTTTCCACTTTCCATTGTTGAGAAGATTTACGGCAGAGAAAGTTCTAGGCACACAAATTCTACCCGTTCAGAGTAAATTCAAATTTGGGGTTCTATTTTCGAAAAGATGATGGAATGTAATGTAATAAATTTTGTTTGCCTACCTTTTTTTTTAAGTTCGTCGTTTCGGCCAGTTATCAATCTGCCCTCGTACACAACATGTTCCTGACGCGTACAAATTTTCCCTACCCAAAGGCGCATTTTAAAAGTTTTCACTTAAAATAAGTGTCCTTAAAGCAATATTTGACTTTCTAGGGTCGGCCGAATCAATCTAAAGTAGCTTCGACACTGGAGATGGAAGGCTCAGAGAACCCCACCTTACTGAACGTGAAGACTGATCCCGCGCTGATTTGCACCGCGTACAAAAAGAGTCGCTTCTATGTGTTCTCGCGGCGCGGCGCCGACGAGCGCGACGAGCGGGACGTGTTCAACGAGAGACCCTCTAAGGAGGACATCATCTCAGCCACCGAGGGACAGGGTGAGTCTCGTCATTGTAAGAGGTAGTGCCTCAGCTGTCGAGTTGGTCCGGTGCGAACGGGAAGTGACTCGCTAACAGGATATGAGGTGACAGCTATGCTAACGCGTTTTGCACGATTTGTAAGTTTCCGGTGCTCATTGAGAAGATGGCAATACTATTTTTATACACTAATTATGCAAATGTTTTTGAGTTGATCATAAAAATTTTTGGTTCGACAAAAAGTTACCAAGAGTAAAGTAACACTTACAACAATTTTCTTTGTGTGGTCAAATAATTTACCTGATAAACTACATGAATAGATAAAAAGGATTCATTATTTGGTGCGTGTCGAGCGTCGAACCCACTGACCGCGATGTTCCAGGCGTGCAGCGCACGTACGAGTCGGCCGTCCTGCACACGTCCCTGGGCGACATCCACATCCGTCTGTTCGGTAACGAGGTGCCGAAGGCGGCCGAGAACTTCTGCGGGCTGGCGCGGGCGGGCTACTACAACGGCCACGTGTTCCATCGCGTCATCAAGGGCTTCATGATACAGACGGGAGACCCCACAGGTGCACACGCCTTTATCCTCCGCAGGTTTAATAAAATGATACCACCACTGTGGGGTAAAGAAACATGGACTATAATTTACTTTTTATCTAGACAACATCAATATCGAAATTGTAAACGTAACAAGTGTATTATAACAAAAATAAATAACAATACTTTTGCATATCTTTCAAGGGATTTATAGTATGTCTTGTGATGACAGCTGTGATAGGAGACGCCTGTGTTAGGTACATGTGATATCCAGTGCGGCCTGTGTTAGGTACATGTGATATCCAGTGCGGCTTCGAAGGCCACGAGAGAACACTGGATACACGCGTAATACCTACAGTCCTTCACCTGGGATGGTCACAGGCCTCCATATGACAGCCCGACTAAGAGATCAACATATAAGTATGCAACAAATACGTTATGCTTGAACGCGTGAAAAAAACCACCAGTCAACAGACGCAGCGCTAGTGGGCTGAGAGGAAAAAGGCCATACAATATTTTTACTTTTTCACAGACTTACGTACTATACACCTTATTTTTAATTACAAACAAAAAATAATTCAATAAGTATTTACCTGTGTTGATTAAATCTATCCAAATTCATTATCATGAAGTAAAAGTATTTATTTAGGAGCGATAAGCCGCGAATTCATTAGGCAACATTTGTTTTATAAGCTTTGTTTATCAGTCGGATTTCATAACTTTTCATAATTTCTGTCAATAGTTAATAAACAGGCGATGAATAATTATTTATAAAAGAGGTTACGTACATTTGTAGTGGAGAGTACGCCGAAACATGAACAAGATTATTACAAAGACATCGTATAACCTGGTATGTGGCATATTAACAGACCATATTGCATAGAAACATGAGTCCCCGGGCGTGGACGTGTGTTAAATACACAAGTAACACTGCCTCATCCATCGACACTAACAGCATCTGTCAAGTGCGGGCGGTCAACTTTCAGAAACAGTGTCTACGGTAAACGTTTATATTAACACCGATAAACTATTTCTACACATATATTGTCTGATGAATACGTGGCTTTGGTGTACTTTGGGAAAAATCTTGCAATCGCGTCAGCAACACGCGACGTAGCACTGGCAAGTGAAGCTACGCTCACTAGTAGCACAATCATGTGACGCTCTGTTTGTCACTGTTAGTATTACTTGATACTAAATCCTCACTTTTATCGGGACTCGGTTCCAGTCATTATGACTAATTACTTAATTATTAATGGTTAATATTATAATGTGTAATTTTTTAACGACGCGTGCTACGTAGCATTTATAACATCCTCGCCTCCGCTGGCGTTAGAGTTTGTATATTTGACAGCCGTTAGATATAAAAGTGCCACTCGTGGTTTCATAAAACACATTCTTGTTTTTCTCTGTCAGGTACCGGGACCGGCGGCGCGAGTATATGGGGTGGCGAATTCCGGGACGAGTTCCGGCCGCAGCTGAAGCACGACCGGCCCTACACCGTGAGCATGGCCAACGCGGGCCCCGACACCAACGGCAGCCAGTTCTTCATCACGCTGGCGCCCACTGTAAGTTCTCTGCTGCAGCACTACCGCACGTGTCCGGATGCAGCTGAAGCACGACCATCCTACCACCACCACCACACCACCATCACCAGTTTGATAAATGTTTTCTCTAACCCCTCAAAATAATCGTCTACGGCGACATGACTACATCATTTGATGAAAATCTTCAGCCACGTAACAATTTCTTGAGATTCGGGAATTCTTAATAAATGGTAGTCGCACGGGGCCAGATCAGAGGGGATGCGGTAAAAATTCGAACCGCGCAACCCACGGAGTTTGGCAACTATAAGCTAGGTAGGGGTAAGATATTATCTAACCCCCACCACGGTTCAAGCCTTGTCGTGGCGGTGGCACTTAGTAGCCTGGGGTGAACCCAGGTGAAGCCAATTGAGCCGAGGGGGATTTTTGCACCCCTCTTATAAGAAGAGGGGGATTACATATCAGGAGGAGGAACCACTCTCGGTACCCCTCTTATAAGAAGACGGGACCTAAGAGTAACAGGAGCTGACGTTTCTGCGCACGGGGCAAGGGCCGAGGATGGGAACCTCACCCCATTGCACTGTCCCAAAGTCTGTGGGGTTGTCCAGTAGTGCGGGCAACCCCATTTGTGCAGGTGGAGTTGGTCCCTTAGGGGGCTGACTAGCCGTCGAGGAGCCCTGATGATTGTTGTTCTGGGGCACCTCACCAAGGGCGGCACTGATGGCACTCGCGGTGGTTTTTGTGGGTATTCGGTACTATCATGTGCCGCGAGTCCCACACACCTCTGGACCTCACCCAGGGCCGATGAAGGCGCGTAAATGCGTTTCCCTGCGTCAGCAAAAAAAAAGTGTGAATTGTAGTAAATGCAGAAGTAGTATTGCAAATCAACAAAAAAAAAGTGTGAATTGGACTAAATGCAGAATAATATCCAACAATCGGAGCCTTTTTACGACTATCGACCCATGATGAACATCCACATAATTACTATGCCGATGCGTTGCCCTCCTTCCTCCGCCAATGGGCCACCGGCTACTCACAAACCGCACGAAACGCGACACTGAAAATTTCTCTTTACCAACTCATTGCCGGCCCAAGTCGTTGCATTCCTGGGAAGATGTAGTGTCATGCATGGCACTACCTCCTGTAGTATAACTAACTGTACTATAATAACTATTAACTAACTACTCTAATCTAGGGAATATTAGCATTTGGCGTAAATGAAAAAAATGGCAAAGAACTAACTAGGCGGGAACTTCCTTGCTTATTAAGCGACCTTAGGCTGACTTAGAACAGTTTTGGAAGAGCTACAAATATTGCAGCATTGCAACTGAACCAGGCTACACAAACAGCTAATTCCGTTGCATAGGAGGCTGTAGTGTCATGCACCATGCATGGCAGTACCTCCTCCTATGCAGCGTGGCACTACCTCTTCCTAAATTACTATAACTAAATTAGAATTGCACTAGAAATACAGTGCTGGGCTCTGCAGTGAATGATTCCTGCGTACTCCTAAGTTATGTATTTTGTTGCAGCCCTGGTTAGACAATAAGCACACAGTTTTCGGTCGTGTCGTGCGCGGCATGGAGGTGGTACAGAACATCGGCAGCGTCAAGACGAACCCTAAAACAGACAAACCATACGACGACATCCGCGTCATATCCGTATCCGTCAAGTGATGTGATCAAGTCGATAAAATGAATTTGTCAAGTCGACAAACGAAGTCGTTAAGCCAGATGAACACGTCAAGAAGTGAGGTAAAGTATCGTTGTGAACGAATAAAAGAGTTGAACATCATTTGTTTTTAATTCTCTCTTCGATTATTAATTTGGTCATCTGCTATGTAACTGTGGGGTTGCCTCTAAGTGATCAGTTTGACATTAATTATAGACTTCTGCCGCTTTCTGTATTTTATCGTATCCGAACATTTGCTGGCGCTTGCTTGGAGATAGGACTTCGATTTATTTCGTATGGAATTTATGGCAATATTCAATCAACAGTAGCAAAAAAAACGGATAAATAGAACATAGAAAAGTACCGTTAGGAAATAAATACGTAATCGAGAAAATGGGCATCAAGCATCGTGAGACGGCCTCTAGATCATTCAACGTTTCATGAATTTGTTTGCTGTAAGTGACCCCGCAGCTGGGACGAGACACGGTCATGCTCCTCTTTGTATACACACAACAATCTTAGCTTCATCGCTTATTAAAAAAGAATTCTACCACAAGATATAGATTCTAAATTAAAAAGTGTTTGATTAACATAAGTTTTTCTCTTTATTTCATATATATTTTTTTTTCACGAAAGTTAATTATTAATTAAGAAGCGATACAATCCGTCAAGTAGTATGACTACTTGACGGATTTATATATGTTAATCATTCCGTCAAGTAGCATGACTACTTGACGGAATGATTAACATTCACGTAAATATACGAAAACATTATATAAAATATTATTCCGAAAAATGTTATTTGAAAATTTAATATAAGTTTGCTTTAAGATTTTAACACTTAAAAAGTGACACTTCTTCACGCGTGAATTGTGAAGCTACTGAACAAAAGATGGCACGGATCTAAACTGATATGGTTGCAACTTAATGTTAGATGGCGTTAGCCGTTGTGTTATAGCAGCAAATGTCTTTGAATTTTTTACGTTATGATTTTAACGTTTCTTTCATCACTCACTTTTGATTTTAAAAGTTAAAGGTTTTCAAATATAAATTTGTAATCTTGCTGTTGGAGAGCGGATACCTCTTTCATCCCGTTATCAGCCCTTTTCGTACTTACCTGCTCTCAATTTTCAGTGTTGTGTAAATTATTATTATATCTTCATCCAGCCAGGGCCGGTTAAGTACCTATTTATAGACAATTAAAGTAAATGTGGCAACTAGCAACGATGGATCGACCTATAAAACACAATTGATGCTCAAAAGGTTCTAGAGGAAGTAAGTATTAATTTACAAAATCTTGACTGGCACAAAATCAGTGGGCGCATCAATTTTCTTGACATGTAAAATTCGTAAGTAAGTACTTGTGTTTAATATTAATGTAATAACATTATTATATCGAATGGGGGCCGTGTAAAGTTTTTTTCCTCTTTGTCTCCCAATAGAGAAACTTATGAAATGTGCATTCCACATGTGCAGCGTGCACAATATTCTCTGACCAGCCCACCTTAGGATGGGGCCAGTATCATTTTGCTGAGTTGCTACCTTGTTACGCTAATGAATGTGAGGCACACATAGTAGCTACCACAAACCAATTAGAGAATAAGTTTTACTAGGCACTTCTTTCGAAGTTCGACTTTACCTTTTAGCTGGTTATGCTTCTGCTATACCTTGTTTCAGGGGGGGGGGATAATTAAGCTCTTCTCAAACTTCTACTTGTGAAATGCAGTGTAATGGGTGGATCTGACATTGGACTTGGTGTCGTAGATGAGTAATTACGTGGGGTCGTTTAGTTAACTATCCATTTGGTGATAGCTAGACATAAGTTATCCCGTGTGGTTTTTCGCTTTGACGGCCCATATAAATATGGAAAAAAATTGTTACGGTATTTTGGTGCTCATTTGTGTAGACGATAGAGGGTCCTTTAGTGTGGCTCGTCCGAAAAGCAAGTTTTGTTCGTTTTTGCGTGTGCCACACCAAACACCACCGCCTCACTGTAGCACAGATCGTGTTGAGCTTTGAAGGCTTCGTAATCTTTTTTCGTAAGGCCCGAATCTTCTGTTCCACGTGATGACGGTAAACACAAGTGTGGAAGCACCTGTGACCGAGTTCTTGGTTGCGGTTGCAGTTTTGTGGCGGCGGTTGCGAGATCCATCAAGTCCCGATTTGGATGTAATTTCCAGTTCATAATCGAGTGAGTCACTGACCACCGATCTCATATTTGAGGTTGGATAGTCTGTTTACTACCCCAATGGTAAAATTTCGTCTTGCGCTGTCTCTGAATCTCTTTGTGTTTATACTTGGTAATAATAACAAATTGTTTGTAGGTATGTTTTTTGTATGTACAGAACTTTTTTATGTGTATATGTACGTGTAACGTTGGTGTAGTGTGTCATCTTTGTACAAATAAAGATTATTATTATTATTAAATAGCTATGTTCACTTGAATTTATTTAATGATAGGTGTACCTATTACAAGTTGTCCCATTAGTATTAGATAATTTACTTAATTGGAATCATTTAAACTTAAAATTAATTGATTTCTATGAGTAGTTTGCTACGTTAGTAATCATATCTTGATGATTAAAAAAAGTTTCTATATTAATATTTAAGCAAGCTAATACAAAACTGCCGTTCTGATTTGCGAGACTTACCATGTGAGATAGCCTAGTATGAGATGGATGAGTGGGTATATAGTTCAAGCCTTGTCGTGGCGGTGGGGCTCGGGCGCTTTTGTGCACGGGGCAAGGGGCGAGGATGGGAACCTTATCCCCATTGCACTGTCCCAAAGTGGGCGCGGTTGCCCTGTAGTGCGGGACATGTCCATCTGTGCCGTCGAGGTGCCCTGATGATTTGCTGTTCCGGGGCACCTCACCAAGGGCGGCACTGATGGCACTCTCGGTGGTTTTTGTGGGTATTCGGCAGTATCATGTGCCGTGATCACCACACAACATCGGACCCCACCCAGGGTTAGGGAAGGCGCATAAATGCGATTCCCCGCGTCAACCAAAAAAATGTATGCAGGTCTCGCAGGTGACACCACGGAGCGCTGTTAGTTCAAAATATAAGTGTCCTGTAACATGGTTTATCGTCACGTCATTATGTTAATTCGCTAACACAAGAACTCGCCTGCAGAGTGCCGTCTAGACTGATACGTTTCTAGGTCAAAATATTACAAGTAAATAGGTACCTACCTATAGTTGGGATGTAAGTATGTAATATCTTTGTTATTTTGTACCAGATATTGGTTTCTGTAAAGACCGTCGTTAAAGTCGAAACTAGTATCTGGTTCCACCACAGATACACTAGTATTGCGTGGTATAGTATACATTAGTAATAATAATAATGATCTTTAATACAATACGTATTTCAAAGGTCTATTCTGATAAAATTTATAATACATAACTATAATATTGAATTATTATGGGCCCTCGGTAGTAGCGATGTAAGTACCAATTACAGCACTTTAAGAAAGGTGTTCTGGTGCGATCGCCGACCATGTTGCGACACAATTTCTGATTTAATTCTTTTATTTCAACAATAAAGCCGTGCCGACCCAATTAGGCTGCTATGTAACATGGCACTACCTCTTACTAAAATGATAAAAAACTGGTACTATTAGGAGCTTGTAGTGGCTAGCACTACACCTCCAAAAACTCAAGATCCCGTCTCAGAATCTATATTAAAAAAATCCCTAGCAACATTTAAAACTCCTAGCACTCCTAGTTCCTGAGATGGCGGGATTAGTGAGTGAGGGAGAAGGTGAATCGTATACGTAATATGTAAAGCCTTATAAAATGTTGATGTCTTAAGTTGACGCGAATGTTACTCATTACAATAAAACTACTCTTACGGATTTTATCGTGGTTTATTTAATTATTTATGTAGCCCGGCGTTTCAGAAGCTTTACAGCAACCATGGTCACGGGTGGACTGAGATAACAGATTTTCGGATCATCCGAAACCAGCCATCTTCTCTATTGAAATTTGGATAATTTGTAATTTCAATAGCCTCACGGATCATCCTTGGAAGGGATCGGTGTTCCCCAGTGAGACTCCCTAGTGAGACTAGACTTTATCAAATCTAATGTAATGCCTTTAAAATACGCAATTTTGATGAATATTATCTTATATTATCTTGCGCATGCACAATCATGCAGAAAGGGATTAAACGCAGTTTCGATTAGTTATATAATAATATATATTACTCTATATATATACATACATCATCACAACAGTACCCTACATCAGTATTGACTAACAATATGAAACTGAAAAGTTTGTTCGTTGGTTTTAACGCGCTAATCTCTGGAACTATTGGCCCGAACTGAAAAATATTGTGTAGTCCATTTCTGAATCCGAGGGAGTGTAGAGGCAGAGACTGCGCCTTACGGTACCTTATAACTTATGGGTACAGTTAGTATAGAATAAAGTAAAGATCACTAGATAACAATATCAAAATAGAAGGTACTCGTAGATAGTAATAATATAATTTATTTTGAAGATAAAACAGCTACGATAGTTTGGCTATCGCTAAAAACAAGTTTCCGCATCGAAAACATTTTGTTTTTTATCTAAGTTATCGTTATAGAAGTGTAGATAATACAAAATCTAAGTTACCGTTATAGACGTGTAGATAATATTAAAACCTGATAAAACGCTCAGATGGACATTACCACAATCTTTCACTTCCACAGCAAAATTTAATCAGGTCTGAAAAACAATCTGGCCATTGGTGTTCCATGCGACTCTACTATCGCTTCCTGCTGTCTATGACACCAACGTCGGCAAACTCGACTTACACGAGGACTTCGAAGTGCCCTCAATCAGAGGGATCTTCGAAGACATCTCGACTGAGTACTTTGATCGGAGTCCTCGCCGACCCCAGCCGCACGCAGACTATGATCTAAACTGCGAGGCGACCACTGGTCGTCGTCCCAGACACCATCGCACATCCCGTGTATTCCGAGCCCAGTGTATGGACATTCAGACGACCCCGGGGACATATGCGACACATAAAATAACGCATAAACAGACATACGTAAAAATTTGAGTTACCGTAATTCATTACAATGAAACTTTCAATGTATTAAATAACTTTTGACTATTGTTAATGTCCTTATTTTTACAAAAGTAGAATAAGGTGAAGGATATAAAAAAACTCTTGTAACGCCAAGGAAGTATAACCTCTAAGGCGTATTTTTTTTCTTAACGTGGGGAACTTATTAAGTCCCCGTCGCCGACGCAGGGTGGTTGGCGGGCTCGTGGCACATTACTGTGCGCCGAATACTCACTAAAACCACCGCGAGTGCCGTCAGAGCCACCTTTGGTGAGATGCCCCGGAAGTTCCCTAAAGACCGACATCACTTCCACAGAGGCGTTGTGCCGCCCTATGGGACAATCCCACCAACTTCAGGACAATGCGATTTCCGAAGGTTCTCATCTTGGCCCCTTGCCACGTGCGGAAAATCGCCTCTTCCTCCTGCTCTTTAGTTCCCTCTTCTTATATGAAGGGTACAAAAGGGGGTGCCCCCTTCGGTTCAATTGGTTTCGTCCGACGTGACTGTGGGTGTGAAATCCTAAAAAAGCATATCTGCTGTGGCCCTAAACCTGACTGACTGTTTGCATACTCATCATCTTTCAAGAGCGAAGTTCTTATCTGTGTGGTTTTTGTGAATTGCATTTTTTCTGCCAATCACTTCAGCCCTTTTTCCGGTTCGTCCTTTGTTCCTGGTCTAAGAATACGTACTTTTCAAGACGGTACACTTTAAAAGTTGCATCATATTCATTGTTAGATACAGGTTTAGACGTGCGTAATTATAATTGCAATAATAAGTGATCGAAGAAAAAAATAACTCTAAATTTTGTTAGAATGGTTAGGGACCGAAAAAAACAAGGCCCAAGTGAACAATTACAGAGGCACCTATGTTTATTAGGTTTTAGGTGCATTTTATTTTCCTTCTAACCTAATCTGTTGCCCGGGCGAGAGCGAGAGGGCTAGATCTGTCTCTGTCGCACCCGTGTGTTTATCGCGTGTCCCCCTGCGCGCCCCCCGCATATATTTGCATCGGCTACCCCGCCTCCGCTTGCCGCCCGTGAGCCCGTATCCATTGCGTGATGTTAAAATCCGATTTATGTAGTCTTCTAATTTAGATAGTTTTTCATTGTTGTGTCTCTTTAACGGATTTTATCGCGTTTCTTTAGATTTTTTTGTGGAATATATATATATATATATATATATACATTTATAACTCAAACATGTTTTTACAATTATTGTATAACAGGAAAGCACAAGGATTTTGGCATATTCGTTCAAGACGATGATTCTGTCTCATTCCACAAGAAAATTGAAAGAAACGCGATGTTGTTCATTGTTGTGACTCTTTAACGGATTTTCCGTTAAAGAGTCACAACTATGAATAACATTCGCATAAATATACGAAAACAGTAGAGGCCAGTCAAAGCGCGGCCAACCAGTAGTAGGTCGAAAAAAACACTAAGGTGGAAAGATGACATACATTGTTTGAGTTTATTCTGTTACAATACATTTTCATTACAGTATTAGTTAGATAAGTGTGGAAAATAAAAATATTAAGAGTCTAATTGTTATGATGGTACTACCTTCTGACTTTGACTAGCCTAGGGAGAATCTCTGTCTTGTCCAAGTTTATCCTAAGGCCAATACGTCGGGAGGATTCATTTAGGCTGTACAACATATCCTGCAAGCTCTATAACGATACTAATTTTATCAGGGTTTATCTAGTTGTTTAACAATCTTTATCACTTTGGGCTTTTATTTTAAAAATCCGAATGCTTAGGTTTGGCCTACACAGTTTTTTCAGCATCATCATATAGTCTTAAAAAACGCATGCTGCTTTTGTATCATATCTACTTCTATATCTATTTGCAGATCTATACCCAGTCTTAACACAAACGGTTACCCGAAGCTGTTACTGTAAGTAACAAAGATCTAGCAAAAGTATCTGCGTGGAGTAGGTATCATGGTTTGTAATTGAATTCAATTAAGTCGCAAGTTATAGTATTGGGCAGTTGGTCTCTTCTTTCCTTGTTTCGAGGATAGACTGGGCCTCTTGTTTCGTGGATAGACTGGGCTTCCCTACCTCCGGTGCTCATCAACGGTGAAATATACTTGACAGTGATTATGTCAAAAGTTTTGGCGTTTACATGGACCCGAATATGTCTTGGACTAATGAAATCAAGAAGGCAAGTCGGAAATTTTTCTCTACCTGGCATTCCTTACGTCGGTTACAATATATACTGCAAAGACAGCGCTCGCTGAATGTCTTTTTCTTTCTCATCTCGATTATGCTGATGCGTGTTACCCTGACCTTACTGAGCAATAACTTAACAAACTTGAGAGGCTCCAGAACTTAGCGATAAGATTCATATATTTGTTGCAAAAATATGATAACATTTCCGATAATCGTTCAAGACTCAAGTGGCTCTCGATTCGTTTTCGCCGGAATACTCGGATACTGTTGCTGCTATATACTGTGCTTCATAGTTCTAAAGCACCACAATACCTCAAGCAAAATTTTTTAATACGCAATTCTGAAAGGGCATTGCGTTCTAATGACAAAATTAACCTTCACATGCCTGTCCATCATAATTCCTTTTCTAACGTAGTAAAATCTGTAACGTTGTGGAATGCCCCCAATCAATATTAGGAATGCCAAGAGCCTTGATTCTTTTAAGAGATTATTTAAAGAATATCACATTAATAACGCCATAAATTTAAGATTTCTGCTTCCTTCATCTGTTTACACTCTTACGTGTTTATGATGATGATGTGCAAATGTATGTATGTATTTATTTATTTATGTAATATGTGTAATTACAATAAGAGTCCACCCGTGACCACGGTTGCTGTAAAGCTTCTGAAACGTCGGGCTACAGAAATAATTTAATACACTGCGATAAAATCCGTAATCTTTCCTTTATTCGTTTAAACTTGCACAATTTTCAGAATTTACTGTTGATCTTGTTCCCGTTTCTATCATATGCTATCGGGGTCGGCTACATAATCTAGGAATTAGACAAGGGCAGCAGTTTTTTACTCTATGTTTACCGATACATTACACTTTTTAATAAGAGTCAGTCAGTATTCCACTATGTGTATCGAATGTTGCATTGGTGCAGTGAAAGTCTATTCTTGTCAGTCTGCGGTGAAAAAAAGATGCCCTAGTATATACCACTTCTAAAGCTGACCCATGAACAGATTACACTTAAGTGCCAAAACAATGTTTTTTCCATAAAATAATCTTCGCAACAAAGCTGTAAAGCCAAGAAGCTTACTTTATGGTCTTGTAGCTAACATTAGCAACAAAACAAATAATTTTAAAAGGTTTATTGTGTTATCGCTCCGACAATGGAAACAAGCCGGCTGATTCTCGGTAATCGCACGAAGTCGTAAACAGCCCGCTGTGGCCTCGCGCCTCGTGGAATTGGCCAATGGCAAACAAGCAAAACGAAATATCACGTCATATCCCACCAATCAACGCTGGACAATATCACGACATTTCTAAAAATGGCTTATCTGAGTCATGGCATATAAGCACTGGTTGTTTCTTTCCAATGTTTAGAAACAAGTGGAACGTTGTCGGCAGTGGACGTGCACGGAGGAGAGAAAAGTTTTCATCGTGAAGTGAGTTCAGTGATACCGAAGTATTCGGTGCTAACACATGGTTCGGCAGTCCGGCCACGGGATGGAGACTACCTTCTATGACGAGCAGTACCCCCTCAGCGGTCCTGTGGATAACCTCAAAAGGTCCCTGACATTAGACCTGGATTTCGTGAGAGCCGGGAAGAGAACGAGAGGCGCGGCGCCGCCGCTGCTTTCGTCTCCAGATCTGCAACTCCTCAAGCTGGGTTCGCCGGAGTTAGAGAAGATTATAATGCAGAACGGCTTGATAACGACGGCGACGCCTACGCCCGGTGCGGCGGTGCTTTTTCCTGCCGTGGCGCCTACGGAGGAGCAAGAGATGTACGCGCGGCCTTTCGTCGAGGCGCTCGACAAGTTACACCACAACGAACCGCCGCTAGGCAGACGCGTGTACGTTGACTTGGACCGTCCGCTCGACCGCTACCCTTCGGTCATTAAAGACGAACCCCAAACAGTACCCAGTGCGGCCAGTTCGCCCCCTCTTTCCCCAATAGACATGGACACGCAAGAGAGAATAAAACTAGAACGCAAGCGGCAGAGAAACAGAGTGGCGGCGTCGAAATGTAGACGGCGTAAGTTGGAGCGTATCTCAAAACTTGAGGACAAAGTGAAGTTATTGAAAGGCGAGAACGCGGAGTTGGCGCAGATGGTGGTAAAATTAAAAGACAACGTTTCGCGGCTGAAGCAGCAAGTGTTGGAGCACGCAAACGGTGGCTGCCACATCGATGCCCACTTCTGAGGGCCGTGGATCCGTAGCTCTCCCACATTCCATGCTAGTCGCGCCCGCTAGGACGCAGCATACAAAGCGTTTTGTGATCTTAATTTTACCGTGTATTATATAGTTAACATTTAGTGACTAAGTGAAATAAGGATGTGTTAGATCCCAAGTGATTTCGGAACCTCCGCTCGAATGGGCAACGGATTCGTTAGCTAGTCCACAAGATAGTCTATATTGTAAGTTGCAGTTGTGGTTTTCCTTGTATCAGTATTGCGTTGTCTCAATTTATTGTAGAAACTAGAAAGGATAATCTTGCAACGTCATTTTGACTGCTGACTGAACGGGCCGAGGTTGGGCGATGTTGCCAGTTGTCGATTTCCCGTTTTGACAGCATGTCCTTTTCTAACAAAGGTATGTTTATACAAATTAGACATACGGCGCTGTTTGAATAGTGGTCATACATTTGCATACAATGTATTGTATGCCAAATATAAAGATAATTTGCAAAGACTAATGGGAAGTGGAAATTTTGACATTAAAACATCCAAGCGAGACAGACGTTAAATGATATCGAGCTGGCAACGTCGCATTAATACGCGACTCACGAGCGGATGTTCTGTTTAATTAAAATTCCGCCTGCGCCGCCCTCGCGGAATGGCCGCCATGTGTTCGACAGTCGGACGTTCCGATTCACGTTTCGTTGCACAAGGTTAACTTTTCATCGCTGAAAGGCGCTTAATACCCGACGAATTGTATTTAGGATTATGCAGCCTGTGTGATAGACTGATAAGATGGCATGTGAGACTGCCTTGGACGATTGTGAGGAGCGTTTCTCAACATTTGTAATGTCTGATTTGACCCGGTGCTCTTTATAAGGTCTTGTAACGTGAGGCCGTCCGATATAAGTGATGTACGAATGTGAAGGCAAATTTTAATCGATGAATGTCTAGCGAGATCGTATGCGAGATGTATTTATTAGTGAGAATGATTTAATTGATAGGATAAGGTAGCAATCTCGAGTGCCTACGCTTTGTAAACTAAAGCCTTGTAAAGTTTTATATTGTTTTTGTTACCATTAGATAAACAGTACGAATAATATGACAGACGCAATAATAAACAAGCCATAATGCAAGTTGTGCACAGTCATATGTTTCGTATTGTATCGTTCTGTACCATTGTCTTCTGTAAGTTAAATTAAGTAATATTAAACCATTAACAAGTTGAATTGTTATAGTCTTTATATGGGCGCTTGTTATCGCTTGTAAATTGAAAGTTTAAGCGACGAGCGATCCCCTTTGTATTATTTTTATACGAAAAATGATTCTTCAGAATGTTAACAATAATTTGTAAGTTTATAAAGATACAGTTATACTAAAATAATATATTTCTATGAATTTAACAAAGACTATTGTTTTATACTGAATACAAATGTATTATAAATCAAAAGAAAGAATAAATATAAATTATAAAGATTATTATACCATTTATAACTTTGTTTTTATTGCAAAACCAATTAATCGGGGGGAATAAAAAAGACCCGCCACTTGAATTGGGCAAAACAGCAATGTTTCCAGTATTTGGGTATGTGGTGGACCGGGTAAATTTGAATGTTTTGGCAAGCGTTGAAACTGGCCTTCAATTCAAATTGAAATAAAAATACAGGATATAGATGTGTAATACCAAATAAATGCAAATATTTCTGCCTAGGGAGCGTTAGATGTTGTTTCTTATACAAATGAGCACCAGGTATGTTTGCACTGCTAAATGACCTTTGCACAAATCGTGTAATATGCATAATGACTTTAATTATAGTTTCTTTAAAATTACATATAGTACTCAAAATGACGTTACAATTTAACGCAATGGCTACACATACAATTACATCAATTACGTAATTTTTTTATAACACTCGGTTCAGGTTTTTTTACACGCTGCCTACATAAAGTCTATCCATATAAAAAAAAACATTTTTTCATTGTTATCAATTTTTATTGGCGTAGGTGTATTTGTCGATGCAGCCCACGTCTATTCTAATAAGTCTGGCAATTTTTTTATGTAACAAATATATAAACATTTGGTAAGTACTTTCATGATACAACTGATAATACAAAGTAGTATTTTTAATTTTCATACTCAAAATCGTATGCTATTTGTTAGTGAAGGCCGTATGACGTCACCATGTTGCGAATCTGCCAAAATCCTGCTCAACCGGACATCCGAACGAGATGAATCAGTTATTTGTTGACGGAACAAAAAGGACACGTGCATATATAACTATACAGTTAAATCTAATTGGTCTGTCTATGTACAATGTATCTATTCATTTAAAAGTTATATCGAAGGGTGCCTGGGATATGCCCGCAATGTCTATTCACATAGACCAATTTCCGATCAGCGATTTTCGTAATCTTCTTAACCTGAATAAAACTTGTGAATTTTCCATTTCAAAATGATCGTTATATAAGAGTATGAGTATTTATAAGAGATCTTGTTCGCTAGTTGTAGGAGGTGGGGATTTGTATTTTCTTTATTGGATAGAAACGAAGACCAGTTCAAGAGTATTTTGATATGTAAGTAGAAGAGACATGTTTTTGGCTATTTGTGAAAACTAAAAAAGGCTGCTACAAATTCTTATGTATTTGATATATGTAAATTTGAATCTGACTTATCCGGCGAATCAGTGCGTGGTTGGTTTGTTTGTTCTAGACTTGAAGTTAAGTTAAGTCAATAAAGGTTTGAGGTCTATTTTCTTAAATAATTTGCGGTCGGACAACACCAGATCGATAGAAACGATAGAGACAGGCAAGGCACTAGAACACAGCAATAGGCAGAATGACATTCCGCCATTATTTCTAAAGTCGTGGTTAGCGAGTTTGGCCCTAGCCTTGTTAATTTTATTCCAATACTTTACGCGGAAAAAATATTTGAAAATTGCTGAACGATTATTTGAACATTTAATCAGGATATATTCTGTGTTGTTGCCACTTATTATTGATCAGCAAAATGGCTTTTTCGATAGTAAATCGATGGGATCCAATCTTTGTGATTTTACTCGTAACTTGTCACTTTCAATGGATAGCGGTGACTAGTTGTTATTTACACGGATTTCTCGAAGAACATCTGAGAACTTATTAATTAAAAAAAAAAAATTTAGGAGTATCTACACAGTGCTACTTTGACGACTTGAGTCTTGCGAGATTAGAATTGGACTGTCATTAGGAGCCATTATCATCATCATCATCTTCTTTATCTGCTCTTATCGGGTCCACTGCTGGACATATGTCTCTTTCAATGAACGCCATGACGGCCGATCTCCTGCGACTTGCACCCATCCCGGACCAGCTGCACATAGATCGCCATCCCACTTGGGGAACCGTCGACCAACACTTCGTTTTCATAAACTCAGCCTCCACTCCAGAACCTTAGGGACCCATCTGCCATCTGATCTTCTGAGTGTGTGATCAGCCCATTGCCATATGAGAACACACTGCACAATACAAGGAAGCTTCATATATAGTACTACACACACAAAAATCTATACGAACATTAATTACTGTTGAGAATCACAATAATAACAGAAATAACACATCGATTTTCAGGACAACCATTTTAGTTCTATTGGATTTTATCTTGGATTTTACCAATCATATAATTACTCACAATGCATATTCTATAAAATAACTAAATGTATAGTTTGGGGGGTAGTCGCCAAAATGCTCCAAACAATTATTGCCCCCCATATGTCACAAGTATAATTTTGTAAAATATCAGATGCGCGACTGGAGGACAAACGGATGATTCTAGAACTAAATTTGCGTAAGAGACTTAATACGTAGTAAAGTATAAAACGTTACGCTGAGCGTGAAATGTTTCAGACGATTTTACTCTTCATATTTTCCGCGTAATGGTACGCCAAACATTTTGTTACGCTTTCGCGCTTCAATCGTTGCTCATAGTATATATTTACGGACTAAGATGAAGAAGTGTAGAAGTTTTTAGCGAGTGTAGCCGCGGGCGGAATGCTAGTAGCAACACACGTGTCGCGTACATTATAGGAAGGTAATGTTTAATCAACAGCACAGTATAAATGTGCGTGTTTATACATACGCCATTTATAAACACACATGTGTAAATAATGATTTGTATAACAACGCCTTTGTTCGCTATCATTTAACATTATCAATCAATGCCGGTTGGACGACGTAGCAATAATTGCAAAAAGTGTGGTCGAGTTGAGGCGTAAAGCCCAACGGGGCCTATATTAAAGAACTTTTTATATACCAATAAAATGAGGACGTTAAATAAGATATTACAAATAGATAGCTATCATTATAGAAAATAATTTCAGCTTATGTGATAACATTATTGCTAAATAAGTCACTTAAACAATTAACTTTAATCTTATCTTAACTAATGTCTGTATTAACATTTGTCTTGCTGCCGGAACAGCAAATTTTATGGTTGGCCTGAAAATTAGTATTAGGTATGCTCCTAACTTAAACTGAGGTCACACCTATTTGTGAGATATGCTGCCTCCTGTAGCATTTTGTTGATTTTATTTTAATTATTGCTATCTTTTAAATTTCCTTTGTATTCTTTGTGATCTTTTTATTTTGTTCGCTATATCATTCTTACAAATAAAGCAATTTTCAATAATATTATAATACATTTGATTTTTGTTTATTTGCATTCAATGGGCTCCGAAAAAAAAAATACCATTAGAAAGGATCCCATGTTCATCAGAGATAACGTTCCTATGTTACATGGGCTGTATAATATTTCCTATAGCGTTAGAGATCAGTTTTGAAACTTCGATGTTGTAACCAGAGGAGCTAAAGAAATATCAAGGCAAATCTTCAAATAACCTAACCTAACATTTTATACACACATGACACATACATTTTTTGTCATGAAACGTGTAATACTTGAGAGAAATTAAATTTTACCTCATAAGGAAGCTGGAGGGAAGATGTGTTCTTGTGTTACTAAAGTTTATAATCTTAGCATTAAATATATATGGTATAATTTTTTTATTTCTCAAATCTATGAATTCTTGCCATATTTACCTAAATAGTAAGGACCTAACATATTAAGCTAGGCACGAGGTGGCGTGTTTGCCCACGTTAATGTAGTTAAGAGGTAATTAAAATGAAAGAAATATTAAAATTATTTTTTCTTCTCCCTCAGAATATGTCCGTTTCCACATGATTTGTTTAAAGTTAAGAAGATATATGATTGCTAGCGAATAAGTGGCAAGCTATAATTGTGACAGTCGGTTTTTTTTTGTTGGACGAAACCCAAGATCTGCGTGCGGTCCGACCGGTAAAGTGAGTCACACGGTTGTAAAAAATACGATTTGTATTTGTGTGGTAGTTTTGTATTTTTTTTTTTGTAACAGTGCCGAAGTGGTGATTTCGCTGAATATTGCTTTTGAAATAGAAAATATATTGCTTTTTCTCATAAATGTCATGGCGTCGTGTGATGATGGTGATACTTCTATTTTATTCTGGTAATCTGACTTGAAATTGGAGAACATGTTTTGCGTTTATATTTGTACAATTTCCTGTATAATATGCCATTGCAACAAAGTTGTTATTTTCCGTAGGCGTTAGTTAGGTTACACGGACGATTGTACCAACGATACCTTCATTTACCTTTCTTTCTTACTTTCTCTCTCTTTATCTTGCTTTAGTATTTTGTCTTTTATGTCCGAGGTTGTATACCGAAACCTCTTATCTTTTTGCCACTTGTTTCACTTGAGAAGCCGTTATGATGATCATCATGATGAGCGAGAATCATATTCAGAAAAAATGGCCGTATTAATGCGTAACTATTAATGGGGAGATAGTTACGAAATTTCTTGTCTCTCCCACTACTATAATAAAAAAGGTATATCTATGCCAAATTTTATCAAAATCCGTTCAATAGTTTTTGTGTCAAAGAGTTCAAACATATAAACTTATGCATATATAATGGCTCATTATCCAAATTATTGTTTGCCTCCTCTCAGCTCTAACCAAGAACTGAGAACATGGACGACGGCGATGACAGATGATACACAGCTAAGGATTGGAACAGTAGTAACGTATGTGTCGCGTAACTTACGACAGTGATCGCGGGTTCGAATTTCGCCCAGGTAATCAATGTTTTAGTCATGTGGTACACAAGCGGTAACGTTTTTCTGTGGAACGACAACGTACACAGCTGAAGCTAGTGGGTAGGGGCAAACAGTCTCGGTTCTCGAGCGCCACATAACCTTCGGACACTCCCCGCCCTGGGAGCATGCATAAATGCATTGCCTGATACGAAAAGAATAACGAAAATAATTGTAGTGTGTTCCAAGTCCACAGATTATTAAAATTAATGAGAAACGCTGTCCAAAGTCACGCAAATTGTCTATTTCTTTTTCCTGTAACGGCACTGTAACAACTTTCACCGTTTGCCGCTAAAACGTGTCCAAAGATGCCTCTTGTTTTCATTTGTTCACAGTTTTTGTGATGTGTGAACATGAGACCTATCACATAAGCAATATAACCATGAGAGATCAATATTTTTTATGTTATTCGAATGCATAATGTACACCATCATTATCAGCCCGTCGTCAACCACTGCTGGACATAGGCATACACAGTCCACATAGAACGCTTTGGGACACGGTCACGAGCCCCTTGCATCCCGCGGCTACCTGCCACCTTAACCATGTAATATATGTCTCTACTAAATTTCACATATTTTCATTTTATAGGTACATGAAAGAATAGTGAACATCTTCACATTTATTTACGTTACACGTGTGGAGTGCTACTACTAATAATTTTATTGTTTCAAATCGTACTACTACATCATGGAGCGGTTCATAAAATACACCTCGGTACCCATAAACCCTTAGTAAAACGTCTGTCACATATCGATGGACAGACGGACGTGACGAAATTATAAGGGTTCCGTTTTTTTTGTCATTTGGCTACGACACTAAAAAGTAAAATCACGTGAAACGTAAAAGTAACCGTTCGTCACCGTGCGTAACGCTTGAACATGGTCACTTACGTCTTTTGTCTTTCACATGTCACTTCTGAATCATGTTGGAACGGACAAGTAAAAACTAGAGGAAATTGTAGTCACGTGTTGGTGCTAGACGCATAGCTTTATATCTCTTCGACCTTTGTGTACAATAAACGCAAGCTGTATGACATTTATATGAGGTGCCATGCTGGCTGCTGCATTGCAGAGGCACACGAGGGAAGCACAGCTCGCGCTAACAGCATGTGTGTAAAGTGGTTTCATGACAATCCAGTGGTCCATGGGGCTGAACGAGGCAAAGAAAAGGAACCTATCCTGTGTTTGAGTCTGACGTCGCCTCGGCAGGATCTAGAAAAATCGGACTGCTCGTTCGCCGTCCTATAATACAATAAAATAAGTTATAGGTACAATTTTATTGTTAAACAATGAGATATGCATGTATAGGCACTAAGATTTACATATAATTTACAAATTCCAACACCGATTCTCAATTTCTTTTCGAAGTCTAAATATTGTGCAGACGAATCTATGGGACGTAAATCCATCGTTAGAATATCGATTGGCATGCCTCCAATTTCGCACGTGTCGGTCGGCTACAACGAAATAAATCAGTGCGGCCCATTAGCCATTGTGCTAATGTCCTTCGGTGTGTAACACAATTAGATTACGCAACACGTCGGCGCGTAATTATGTCTAAGGAATGGACATAATTACGAATTTACATAAATTTGGTAATCACTGGGTGATTAATTAGTAATGTGCGTTACTTATTATTATAATACCTGTATTTGATTCTATTGTATTGAATGTCATTTGCGTCAGTCTTTGCATGAGGTGCATGGTTGGTAAAATTGATTAAATAAGCGCTTAAGTAAAGCTAAAAATTGGAACGTCCCGATTTTCGGCCTAAAATTCTTGCTTACCTTTATACTATGTCTAATCTAGGTTTTATTACGACAAGTTTCTAATTATAAAATGGATTCATTTTACAATACCAACAGCTTTATTATTTACTACCAGTTCACATTATACTCACGTATGTACTTATAACCTTCACTATCAGCCTTTATTGGTACACTGCTGGACATATGCCTCCTTCAATGTACGCCAAGACGACCGATCTCCTGCTACTCGCATCCATCCCGAACCGGCCACCGCATGGAGATCGTCCTCCCACCTGGTGAATGGTCGACCAACACTTCGTTTTCCTAAACGCGACCTCCACTCCGGAACCTTACTGGCCCATCCATCCATCTGTTCTTCTAAGTGCGGGATCAGCCCGTTGTCTCTTCAGCGAGCCTGTTCGTCACGTGATATCGGATATTTTAGTTCTCTGCCTTATGACTTCGTTACGAATTGTGTCGGACATATAAACACCCAACATAGCACGTTCAATAGCCCGTTGAGCTACCGCAAACTTGCGGACCAGTTCTAAATGAAGAGGCTTATATACTTATAAGCTAGGAAACTAATATCTGTTAATTAACGCCAACTGTTACTGTTGGTCGTAATGGCCGACGCACTAAGCTGCGGTGTATAAATGATTTCCTGGAAAGTTGCAGACACGTTATTGTTGTTGACGCGGGGAAACGCATTTCCGCGCCTTCGTCGGCCCTGGGTGAGGTCCAGTGGTGTGTGGGACTCGCGGCACATGACAGTGCCGAATACCCACAAAAATCACCGCGAGTGCCATCAGTGCCGCCCTTGGTGAGAAGCCCCGGAACAACAAATCATCAGGGCACCTCGACGGCTAGTCAGCCCCCTAAGGGACCTCCACAGATGGGGCTGCCCAGCACTACAGGACAACCCCACCGATTTTGGGACAGTGCAATGGGGTGAGGTTCCCATCCTCGCCCCTTGCACCGTGCGAAAAGGCGCCATCTCCTGTTGCTCTTAGCTCCCTCTTCTTATAACAGTGGTACCGAGAGCGATTCCTCCTCCCGAAGTTTAAGCACCCTCTTCTCATAAGAGGGGTGCGAAGATCCCCTCGGTTCACTTGGCTTCGCCTGGGCCCCAGGCTACTAAGCCCCACCGCCACGACAAGGCCTGAGCCATGGTGGGGACGGTAGGCCCTCCTGCCCTAAACGGGGTCAATGGAAGCTTATTTACCTTTCGAATCGCTACAGTATAGCTTGCCGAGGTATCCTATGTGCCGGGCCAATTGGCTGCTGTACAGCATGGAATCCTTTATCTTCTCTCAGAGAAGCGATGTGGACCGCGCAGTATGAAAAAATATATTGAGTCAAATCGTATGAAACTGTGATCTAGCGTAACGCTTTACCGTAGTTACGCCTCTTGCATGTAATATACGTACCAGAGATGACACTCCGTTTTTAAGGTTTCATACTCAGAGGGTAAAAACGGGAGCTTATTTATTACTAAGACTCGCGTTTTTTTTTGTTTTTTGATGGCGATCAGCTGGGAAGATTCATGCTGTCTGGCAGCATGAATCTTCACAGCTGATCTATTTCTATTGCCGTTATAGCAACAAGTACTAAAAAAATAGCCAAAACATGTTTGTTGTGTGGGAACTCTGTATACAAAAAGCGTGTTTATAAGTGATGCTTCACCACAACAAGCGCGATAACATGGCGAATGGCGGTTAGCTCCAAGCGACGTGTAATAACGTATGGACGTGTTGCTCGAACTGCAGTCTACGGCCGAGTGTGACGTAGGGTTGTTACAAGACTACAATGAAATGTTGACTCTAAAGTACCTACCGCGTAGTTATGTGACCCGCGGTGTCACGCACAGCACATAAGTTATATTCGAGATGATCGAGATGTTCCGTACTTTTTGCGTGAAATAACTAACAAACACTTGCGTAATTATAATGATTTCAAAAAGTAATCCGATGTTGACCCCATAAAACCGGCCAAGCGCGAACGTGTGCCTGCCGGAGAATATCCGTGAAATATAACAGGGAATCACTATCCATTGATATCACGAACCGAAACACGTTTTATTTGTACGCTAAAAAGGCGGGCCTAAAATGTCCGCTTTCTACAAATTTCACAATACACCGCGGAACCAGCGGCCGCTCGGCGCTCCTGCTTGACACACTTTCGGTTGTTGTGCTCATACTTCATGCTCTCCTGGTACAACAGGCTGTGTCTTGCGTAAAATTTTACTAAAAACTAGTTTCATTGAGTGTTTATATAATCTGGGGGTGCGCAAATTGTTAGACTCTTTCGAACGTTCGAAGGGTCGCAAAAAAATGTCTTTGTGGATGCAGGATATAATAATCGCACATTATTACAATAAAACTATTTTACGGATATTATCGCGGTTTATTAAATTATTTATGTAGCCCGACGTTTCAGAAGCTTTACAGCAACCATGGTCACGGGTGGACTGAGATGACAGATGTCGTGATGTACCAAGTTTTTTAAAAGTACCCGAAGAGTTGTAATTTTAGTTGTTCCGATTAACGCAAACAGTACTTATTATATCTTGCTATCTTGAGGTGTTATGTTTACTTTTTGATTTGATTATGTTCACCACTGGATCCCAAGCAGATGGAAGAACCCAGCCATCTTCTCTATTGAAATATGGATGTTTTTTTAATTTCAATAGCCTCACGGTTCATCCTTGGAAGGAATCGGTGTTCCCTAGTGAGGATTTGCGCTTTATAAAATCTAATGTAATGGCAGGGGTCAACTTCAGCATGCTCACACACCGCAGATTTTGTAACACGACGGTGTTTCATATCGGGTATGTTCTTTAACGCGATCCACCCAATCTTATTTTAAACGAACGTTCTGGACTTGATCAGAGCTAAGGCCCCTTCAGATATAGACCCGATCTTAATCCACTGGATTATGGTTTATGGTCAGTTTTAGAGAGTCCAGCTTGCTCTAAATGCTGTAACAATTTGGAGTCCCTAAAACACGCCATACGATTGGCAGTGAAGAATTTCTCCATGGGAATTGTGGGTGCTTCTGTTGTTAACTGGCCTCAACGTTTAAAGAACTGTACTGCAGCCAGTGGAGACCAATTCGAATGATCTTATTATATTTTTCCTTGTCTTGTATTTGTGCATTAGACTAACACTGTAAAAGTAATAAATGCTATTTACAATTAAAAAAATATTTTACTAGACTAGTTATAGAACACAAGTTCTGATGCTCTGATGTCCAAAATAACTATGTTTTTAAAAGTACACTGAACTTTCTGTTCTATTAATATATGAAACCAGTGGCCCCGCGTGGTGCCACCCGCGGCACTCCTTCCAAAAACGTACCCTTCAGGTCGAGGAGGTTAGGGGTGGAGTTTCGTAAAATTCACTTTTATCGGATGTCTGCACCCTAAAAATTTTAAGTTTATAGGTGTGATTTACTTTAGGAGGTTTAGTGATTAATTAGTGAATTGTATTTCGTTTCTATACATGTCGATTACTCTCTTTTTGACTATTTGTTAGTCAGTCTGTTTGTGCGGCAAAATTCCTGAAATGGCTGATCAGATTTTGATGGAAACGTTCACTGAGAGACACGGGAATTTATAAAGCAGGACATAGGCTACTTTTTATTATTGAAACTAGCAACCCGGTCCCGGTTATTCATGTCGTAAGCCGGGTGGGTCGCTAGTTGTTAATATACATGGTAAAAATCAATACTAGGTACATAAATATTACATCATTCCTGAATTTTAAGGAAACATACGTATTATATCCTTCCTTGTATTTTACGGAAAGATACGATACACAAACTGTCCTGGCCACTTAGTGGTTGATAAGTAAACAGCAGTGGCTTGTTACCACCACTAGAGCAGGAAAACTGTGAGATGTCACACAACTATGTACAAAACATACAAATTATATGTTTTTCCTATACAATATTTATAGTCTTCATTTTTTTCTCTCTAGAAATAATAGTAATTATGTTCTAGCCAAATGTAGGCCCCAGCCGCCATATGTAGTAAGAAGGATCATCAGCGCAGGACATAGTATAGGGCGCAAGGGTTTACGCAGGCACGAGGGGAGTCTATATTCCGCCATTCTTCGATTCAGACGGGGCGGATATCCGACACGACGGGAGAGAACTCAGGCGCAGGACCGAGGGCTGGACATGCTCTCCGCGGCACGAATGTGTAACACTACCAACTGCCTGACTCCGGACAGTTGTTAGAAATTGAAAAAATAGATAATACCTGTAGTTTGCTCCGACCTGCGATTTGAACCTCACGTCTATGGCTGTACATGCTTATCACTACGCGAGTTGTCTCTCTACAATTACTGAAAAACGATGCAAAAAGCCCCTTTGATAGCTAACGACGTCCACCAACATCCATATAGAGAACGGGAAGGGGCAAGGTAACGCTCTGTATATACTATCCCCCTTCCTTCTTCCAATGAGGGACATCGTCAGTTACAACACCACCTACGGCTGACAACGGGTACCCGTGTCAGTGATTAAATTATACGTAATCGATTGCACGAAGACCAGCAAACGTCAAGACGACGAGTTGTGCGAATTCCTCTGAGCAGGGTTCAACGTGCAAACCAATTAAGATTTTCCCGTCAGTATTTGAACTGGGGGATTAATCAGTGGGGGCGAGGTGCTTTTTACAGACGAGTGCAAAGTAAAATTTCTTAATGATGATCGGCTTGTTAGAGCGTGGAGACGAAGCGGCGAGCGGTTTTCGGAGTCCTGCATTCACGAAGTTGACTTTTTCGGTGGTCCCAACGTAATGGTTTGGGGTGGTATTAGTTTACACGGTAAAACCGAGCTCACCATTTTAAATTTGGGTACCGTAACTGCAAAACGATACATCGTGGACGTCATCAGACCTCAAGTGATCCCATTTGTACAGCGAGTGGGGCCTGGATTCATCCTGATGCAAGATAATGCCCGTGCACACACAGCTCGATCAACCTAAACTGTCCTAGAAGGGTCTCATATTGAGGTATTACCATGACCAGCTAACAGTCCGGATTTAAATCCGATCGAGCAATTGTGGGACCAATTGAAACGAAGAGTTACAGAGAATGGGCAAGGGGTCTACAACCAACAGAAGCTGTTTGACGCTTTAAAAGATGCCTGGGAGGAGATTCCAGATGAAAACGTGAGGAATTTAATTCAGAGTATGCATACGAGGCTTCTGGAGTGTATTGCTAAGAGAGGAGAACATACTCGTTATTAAAAAGAAGAAACAAAAGTGACAAGAACAGTAGTTTGTCTTTTTCCGGTGTTTTTTTTTGTTCATGTTTTTCATTCAAAATGGCCAATTTTATTATGAACATAAAAAAAACAATTCATGATCATTATTTTAGGCAATTGTTAGCCTATATTATAATCAATAACATTATTTTGTAGTTACACAAGTTAAATAAGTTAGTGTCTTTATTATTTTCATGATACATCAAAAAATCTTAGTTGCCCTTATTTTGTTTTAAGTAATATATATATATATATATATATATATATATATATATGAGAAATATTTACTAGCCCAATTAGCCAGCAATGCTGCATGCCACTTCCTTGTATCTACATAATGACTAAGGCCACGGCGTAGAGGTCCTGTGCAATGGCCAGAGGCCCTATGTGCGTATTGCAAGGCCGTCTCTGCGCACTACATTTATAGAAAAAAAGATGAGGGCGCGGGTTCTACCAGTACAAAAATAAAATTCTTGTAAAAGATTTTCTTTATACCTACAGCTGGGCCGTTATCATCGTGAAGGCAACTCTTTGTTTAGAGACAAAGAAAACGGAACGTGGCACTGCACGCGTGTGCTATGTCTATGTAATGTTTGCTTGTGTGCGTCGAACCTGCCTGATTACGTATTTTGGACAAAGAAATGTGCAATTACGTATGAACTGCAATATTCGAAGTTCGAAACTCTTCAATTACTCGAATTTTGAATTTCTTTTAGATAAGTTACGTTTCATCATTATCAGCATATAGCGGCCCATTGCCGGACGTATATAATCCACACATTATATCACTACACAAAAAAATATACATTGGAAATACAACGGACTGTTCTGCTAGCCGCATTCAACCCGACGGGCTACGTCACAGAAACAGGAAATGTCTTTTTAAATTCAGTTAAATTCGAAGTTCGAATTAGAACAATTGAAGTACGATATTTTATTTATCAGTACGATAATATTATTTTAATTTACGAATTAACAATGACACCGCGCTCTAAATGTATTTTGACCTACGAATCTACGAGCTACGGGTACGGTGTAGGTACAAGCAGCTTCTAAAGGAGACGTTTCATTAGTTCCTATATAATACATTAACCTGTGATTAGTGGACGCACGGGCAGTTGCTTTTCCCGTTTTGTGTCGTGCCGCGGCCAGAAATGAAGCTACCTCTAATCCATCAATAACGTCAATGTGTGTCATTGACGTTATTGGTGAATTAGCATGCATTCACATAAGCAATAGCATGCATTCAAATAACGCCGCCATATTTTCTGTCTTTACTTCTAGTTTGTGAGTGGACGGACACTTGGGACTTGGCCCACATGGTGTACAGTTGAAAGACGTGTTTAGTGAAACGTAAATAACATAGTTAGCCTATATAATATTAATAAAATAGCCTCATTAGACTGTACAAGATAAAGAGAAGAAGCCTTTAGTACCAGTAGCAAATGTGTACTAAGTCTGTCATCTGTCATGTTCATACAACATGGCTACGAAATTGACGCTTAGTGTGGCAATATGTAATTTTTGTACAATTCAACAAATGAAAATATGTTAATATCTTTTTTTAAGCATAAGCGGGCTAACGAGCAATCGGAGCCTTTTGATGACTACCGACGGCCATGGACATTGGCATGATTGTTACGCAGATGTGTTGCCCTCCTATCATACCCCTCCCCTCCCAATGGGCCACCGGTTACTCACAAACCGCACGAAACGTGACAGCGACGCTGTCACTTCACGCCGGTATCAAGTGAGCGAGAGGTATTTCCCCGGTCGGGCCGGCCCAATTCCGTTGCATAGGAGAACGTAGTATCATGCGCCATGCATGGCGCTACCTCCTCCTACGCAGCACGGCACCGCCTCTTCCAATATCTTTTGGTGTGACAGCGGATTGACATTTTAAACATTTTTAGAGATAGCGTCATTGATTTACAAAAATATAAGATATACGATTTCATATTCAACTGTCAATGTAAAACGTCCGTGATTGTATACAAACATATTCTTTGCAGTATCAACCTAACGTGTATGAATTTAAGTTGTTTTACAATCCATATTTTATTTAATGAAAGTGCAAATTTGGACATGTTTCCTTGAAAAATCAACCTTACGTGCATGTGTCTAAGTTGTTTTTACTAAGTGCCTAATTTAACAGTTGCACATCTTTTATTTTTCTACATATATGTATATCGTATATCATGCGGACAAAAATGAATTGAAGCAAAGACAGGCTACGTCCTAACTTTATAATTAGGATATTTATCGTTAGCAGACATAATTCGTCCACTGCTTATAATAAATTCCTTTCCATAAATGCCAAATCATACCTACCCTTTATATCGAGATGATTTTCGTCATGCTGTATCATATATTTAAAGCGGTAGTAAGGAGGTACCTCTCGGTCATGCCAGCCGGGTTCAACTGTATTGCACTAAAAACTAATATACTTAAAAAAAAGTTTAAAGCGTGATTCGACATTTGAATACAACATATTTGTCAATTTACATTTCCGTCACAAGTAATTACAAAAGTTAATATATGTAAGGACATTGTAACAAAGAATAATTCATTATCTCACTCGGCAATGATATTTGAATTGAAAACTCGCCGAGGAGAAGTCAATGACCCCGGGCCCGAAATATTCTAAGTAAAGAATGGGAGCCATCATTCATTGTCACCATAACGACACCATAAGGGGAACATATTATATTATACAATTCGGTACGCCTTCTACCTACCGGTTTTGTTTTGTTTAACGTTTTGTTCCACGAGTGTGCTCGCTCCTTAAAAATGAGACTTCTTTAAGGCAAATACTTGGTAGCTGTGTAATTAGACAACACAAAAAATTACAGGTAATACTAATCTACTAGAAAAAGAATATGAATATAAAAAAGAACGAAAATAATTTTATTGATCACAATGAAACAAATTAATTAGTAGTAACATGTTGCCGCTGATCTTGGTGAAATTACGTCGCAGTCGTTTCATCGAAACCATTATATTATAATTTCACAGTTCACAAGTGATTTTATCCCATTATATTCTTGGTGAGATCCACTTTTTTTTACAATATATTTCTATTTTTAAAGATGTTATAATATCACTAGGCTAATACAGTGTTTTGTAAGGCTATGTTATATTGTAATGTATTTCTTGTAAGGTATTTTACACAGAGTTAAAGATATATAAGACAGTATTTGAAAAATATTTCTTTCCATAAAACTATCTAGACTAATGTTTGTGAATATTTCACACAACGCCAAGTACCTTCAGTGCCATTTCTATCGGTAGTGGCTAGGATTTCTAAAATAAAATATTTGATTTTTTTAGAAAGCCGAGTAATATTTATCTAAAGCGCTATTTTTTCCAAGAGCTTAAATAGTTAAATTCAACGTAACGAAATCACTCAACATATTCTTGGCTGATGAAATATCTTATAAATTTCATTGATAAAAGAAAATCAAAACGATTCCAACAATAAAACCGCCCTGAAATTTAGACTAAATTTAACATTAAATATATAACATATTGAATTTTATTTGAAAAAATTACGTGCCTGAAGTCGGTGCCAAGACTAAGCCAGGTTTGTCTGCTTCTGCCACGTCGCATACGACAGATTATACCATGGCCACCGACTTCAAGAATATGTAATTGGGGACTTTGATTTCTCCGGGATCCTAATTTGTCCTAATCCATCATCAGATCCTAATTTGGCGCCAGTGAGACAACCACGGGAGTTAACTTTCTTTGGTTTCTTAAACAAAAAATAATTTTACACTCCATTCTCCATTTGATTGTAATATACAATCACAAACCTAGTAAACAATCTCTAGTTTTTAAAACTAAAATTTCCCTTTTCATTATGAAAACTGATCTAGAGTATTTTAGCTGGTAACACATATAATGTTTTTTTTTTTTTTTCGGAGGGACCTACTACTGATTGGCGGCACTTGTCCAGCCCTAACAGTTCGACTGATTACGGAAGACTTTTTGTCTTCTGGTTATAGGTAGACGATAGGGGGACAGACCCCCTCCTTTCCCGCAGATGGGAAGAAGCAAACCGGAATTTTAGTGGACATTACCCTATCGTGGTTATTTTTGGGACCGAAAAGGGGGAGCGGCCCCCCTCCCCACGCTAGTGGGACGGCGCGCGCACGATGCCGTTTAATGTTACGGGACGTGTTTAAGAAAAGTTGAGCTCGTCTTTCGGTTTAGCTTGTCAGAGGAGGCCGGCCACCTCCCCCACCCTCTGAAGGGTGGGGTCGATTTGCGCTTCAAATCGGCTAGAAGCCGTGATAATGATTTAATTTTTATTTTTAGAGCTCTCTAAGATCGCGTTTTATTACTTCTACTTTTATCAAAGCTCACGTCTTATGGATTCGAACCCGGGCTCGTTTCCGCAAGCGGTGCGTGAGTTTGACACATACAATGTTATATTTATCTGTGATATTATATTGTTGTCCGTACCGGCCGAGGTAAACATTGATAATAATATAATGGCCTTTTAAAAGGCGTGGACGGTAATTGTCCAGTACTTATCCGTATGTTGCATTTAAAAAAAGAACATAACTTTAAATTTAAATAAATATATTTTTATAGAGCAAATTTTTGTTATCGTCACCACCATCTTAGCACAAAATTAGCCCACACGCCTGAAGTATGAAAGAGGAAGCGCGAAAGAAAATGTGTGTTCCTCTCTCTCGCTCTGTTCATACCTCTCTTTTGCGACTACTATGTACGAAACTTTTTCTATCTTTACAAAATTATATCTCCTGATCATCTCTGAATTTCCGTTGGTCTCGTTTCCATGACGCATCTTGTTTTTTTTTTTTTAAGTATATCTGACTGAAAATTGAAGTATTGTGTTGCCGCTAGATATTGTGTATCCTAATATTATATAATTTGATATTATTATAAATTTAAGAATTTTTATATAATTGAGATTTTTACTATACGTACATATCATAGATACATAAACATCCATGGCCTAGGCGCGATTCGAACTCGCAACCTCTGGCAACACAAGGACTAACTGCCACTTCACCGACTGAGCAAGCCGCTCGTCAATATTGGTCATACTGGTTCGCTCTCTAAACACGACCTACCTGTTCAGCGGTCGAGTAAACAATACATATTATATACACAGTGCATGTATGACGTTCAGCAACAATTAGGTGTCTTCACCCGCACGCGACGCGTAGTCCGGGGTCGTTACACCCGTCTCCGTGTTCGTTAATTCGGACATTAACCGATTTTTAAACGACTCGATAGAATGTTCCATCTCGTAATCAGCAGGATCGTTAAAATTCCATGTCCTTCCATATCCTATGTTATTTTGACGTATAAGCTATGTTATTGTAAAGTGTCATTAAAATACATTTGGTACCTAATTTTTACGTGTAAAAGTAACAAACATCTATCCATACTCACAAACTTTTGCGTTTATTACGTTAGTAAACTTACGGCAGTTTTCAGTCAACCAGTTTATTGTAACATAGTGGTATAAACGAAGAATCTAATCTATTTGGTGTATATAGCGACGCCCATAAACATCCACAAGGTTAATGGTAATGTTAATGGGCTATCGGCTACTCACATACCGCAGGAAACAGAATAAGGTGACAGCGTGTGAGTGAGAGCTCATGCCCGCCCGGTTTGACTGTAATGCAACGGCACACGAACATATCTATACATACATAAAGAGTAATATTAAAAATAGAAAGTGTGTTAAAGGTTAATATTTTGTATAATCTAAAGATTTTATTATAGATATTCATTCTATTCGTCATTATTAAGTAGACAATTCGTTTTGTGTAATTAATGATAATATTTAAAATAGGTATGTAGTTATGTACTAATTATATACGTATTTTAAACTAAACTTAGTTTCCCACAGGTACGGGAAATATAGAGCTGACTATCTACTCGTTCATGTCTTGGTTACTAAAAATTCATATGGCAGTGGAAGCAGAAACAATTTCAAGAGTAAATGTTATTTTTAAGAGGAATTGAATGTTGAACAGACGCAGCCGAATATAAAAAAAAACATAGTTTAATAAAATAAATACGTAAAAGACTTTGCAACTATTGATTATATTTAAAAACGGTGCCTGTTTAATCAAAGCTTTAAAATTTGTATTGTTTTGTTATCTCTATAATCAATTGTCAAGAGCAATAGTATTTCTATTATGTAGTCGCGTAAGAGAGGCTATTGCGCTGAGTACTCAGGTACTAGCTCCAATACTATATGTATAATATTTGTGTTAAAGATAAACTGTAAATAAGTAGGTTACAGAAGGATTCAGTTGGGTTGGGCAGCATCCCGGGGGCTTCGTCATATTCTCACGTCACCTATACCGCAGAGCTTGATGACGAAAGTCTTCAACAAATGCGTCCTCCCAGTGATGACCTACGGGTCCGAAACATGGCCTCTTAATTTTGTGTTTGTGGTAGCTCAACGGGCTGTTGAACGTACTATGTTGGGTGTTTCTCTATCCGGCAGAATTTGTAACGAAGTCATAAGGCAAAGAACTAAAGTACCCGATACCACCTGACGGATAGGCTCGCTGAAGTGGCAATGGGCTGGTCACACACTCAGAAGAACAGATGCAGGGCCTGTAAGGATGAATTTATTGAATATAGCCCTATCTCATATTGGAAAAGTTAAACAAATGGTCGGGCCGGCGCAGCGGTATCTCTCCAATCGTGCTAGCCCAATACAACTGCTATGGAGCATGGATCTACATCTTACTGCTGTAACAGTGAACTTACTGCACTAGACAAAAACAGCGCATTGGAATAACTATCACTTCTGTACGCGGTGAAAGCGAAAAGTATTTTCCTGTGCTGGAAGTTTTTACTGTGGAAATGCAAATTTTACAAAACGTCCGGTACGTTTGTACTAAGGTGTATGTGTGCTATGAGCTGATAAGATAGTGATAAAAGTCAAGATATGTGGATTACCCGCACCGCCAGCTTAGGCGTAAGTGACGTCCAAGGTAACGTGGATGTTAAGATGTAATCCTTTACGACTTGTTTTCAAACAAAATGATTTATTGTCATTGCTTTTATGGGGCTATTTTCATATTTCCATCAATGCATAGCCGGTCCTCGCCCGACTGACCTCTTTTTACACTCCCGACTTAAGAATCGCAGGAGGAGGGATCTCCATTGCTATGATAACAATGGTTAAATTAGCTATTTTATTTTTTCTCTTGAAAAAAATATATAACATGAGCGAAGCATTTGATTTAGACTGTTACCAAACACTATTGAAGAAACTGGAACGTTAGGAATTATAGGTAATGTTCACAAGTGGCTTGTAAGCTATTTAGGAGATCGCCAACAATATGTTGAATTAGCTGTCATGAATGGACACAAAAGACTCGCAGTAAAAACAAAATTTCAAAAACAAAATGCCTGCGGCGTGCCCCAAGGTGGTGCACTCAGTCCTCTCTTATTTTTAAAGTTTGCAACAACATCTAACGGGTAGGTTTAAGATGGGTACTGTGGAGGGAAAATGGATTTCCTCCTCCCATTTTCCTCTGATTCTCATTGCTGGCCCAAGAATTTTTTATCCCTTCCCTCGGGCTCCCCGGGCATCAGAGGGTCATTGTGGTGGTCGCTGTCGACCCTGGCGACACAGGAGTAGCAGCGGTGGTAACGAATGGTTGCCTAAGTTGTTAAAAAATATATGAAATAAGTTCGAAATTTAAAACTTACAGTAACACAGGGGGGGGGGACGAGCAGTCGGAGATCTTAGACTACCGACGCCCATTAACATCCGCATAATTACTAGACAGCAGTGTTTGTGCCACAACCGGATATGACCTGGCTATTTATTTATTAGTATATACTTTTTAGCAAGCAATTGTTTTTTCAATTTATCTTATCTTAAAAATACTCGTAAGGTTGTCCAGCACATTTGGGGCGCTTATCTTTCACAGATTTACGACTGAACTGGATAGCGAAAAGATTTGCTTGTGTCTCATGCTAAGGGCGGCACGTGGTGGGATTATTGGCCCATTAACATGGAGGACATAAGGAGGGCAACGCATCGGCTTAGTAATTAGGAGAATGTTTGCGGGCGTCGGTAGTCGTAAAAAGTGTCCGGCAGAGAATTGAGTCTTTAAGTAGTGATGAATCTGTACTTTTCTAGTGTTCCTCTTAGTACATTTTTCTTTTCCCACTTAATCCCTAAGGGTGAAGACAATGCTCTATGTAATCAGGATTGAAGGGCAAGGGCGTGATCACAAAAGGGTGCGCCCTACTGCCCTGAGGGGCCAGAAGTAGTTCAGCCAATATACTATTACGACACTCAGTTCTCACTGTCGTCATATAGTAACTTACAATTGGTGCCTTTTATGTAGAGCTCCCAGGAATGTACCTAAATGCCTGAACATTCGCTTGGCGAACGAACGCATGACAATGGCTTCAACAAAAGTTTTGCGCTGAATGTATCTCCTATGGGTTATATTGATAGAAATTGACTACAAATTCCATGTGGTTTTCAAGCCTTGTTAGACAATAAATAAATAAGACAAAAAAAAAACAAATATTTAATCCATATCCTGGATCCGATTAGACTTTTTTATTTAAAACGGGATTGGCTCACCACTGGTTCTCCCCACAGCTAGTCCTGTGTCTCCAGGATCGACAGCGGCATGCTCTATGAACCACCGATATGATCGTAGGGAGCCCGAGGGAAAATTTAAAACTGTCTTTATTCAGAACGAATTTAATTCAGCAACGAACTTTTTGAGAAGTAAGTGGGAAGACTAGGAATTAATTACAATGTCCCTCCCTAATCAAAGCGGAGACGGTACAAGATTGGAATCACTTATACGAGCAGTGAATAGAGAGCGCAGCCAGGTGAAGCCCAGCTGATGATAGAAAAAAGCGCCATGTTAATATTGACTACTCATTATATTTGGGAAATTACTGGGCCACTAATATTCAATGAACGTTACATACCATTTAGATAAATATTTGTTTAGAGCCGTTCAGTAACAGTCGTGTAAATTCTTTATGATATACGGTCTTGGACAATCTCACATGAGGTAAACCAAAGTCAAAGTAAAAAAGTGTATTCATCAAATTTTAAAATTTTCTAAAGACAATAAAACTACTTTTACGGATATTATCGCGGTTTATTAAATTATTTATGTAGCCCGACGTTTCAGAAGCTTTACAGCAACCATGGTCACGGGTGGACTGAGATGACAGATGTCGTGATGTACCAAGTTTTTAAAAGTACCCGAAGAATTATAATTTTAGTTGTTCCGATTAATGCAATCAGTACTTATTATATCTTGCTGTCTTGAGGTGTTATGTTTACTTTTTGATTTGATTATGGATCCCAAGCAGAGGAAAGAACCCAGCCATCTTCTCTATTGAAATTTGGATGTTTTTAATTTCAATATGCTCACGGAGCATCCTTGGAAGGAATCGGTGTTCCCTAGTGAGGATTTGCGCTTTATCAAATCTAATGTAATGGCTGGGGCCAACTTCATCATGCTCACAGACCGCAGATTTTGTAACACGACGGTGTTTCATAAAGGCTATATGTTATTATAATTTAATAAACCGCGATAAAATCCTTCGCGTAAACTTAAGACATTTCTAAAAACAGTCAAAAACCTGACCAAACTTTTTAAAAAACTCAAGAAACATTTGAAGAACCGGCGAAATAAACTCAGCTTCGTTCAAAGGATGCTGAAAAACACATCAGATTTATTATTCTTAAACAGCCTGGAACGAACTTGTTTCCAAGGTGCTAGTTTCAGTAAATTCGCTAACCTCATAATTACCTTTACCACACAAACGCTTTTTTGCATTTTTAACATATCAGTTGCCTGTCGACTTTGAACATTCTCTGAGAAGCTAGAGTTGGGGTAACATGAAAATTCACGCCATCTAGTTAGGGTTGAGTTGTCACAAAATTGCCAGAAATTACATCACGCAATTTATGGAAGGCCAGACACGTAACATAAAAACGCAAGGGGAGAAACGCACGCAATGATAAAAAAAATAATAAGTGCGAGGCTGCCTCGCACACGAAGGGTTCCGTATCAGTCTCTATAAAAATCCGTAAAAAGACACGTTATTCCCCTGTATAATTAACACATTCCATTTCTTTGTATCTATTGCTACAGTGGCAGCAGAAATATGTCACCTGTTATAAATTCTAATTGTCTAGCTATCAGGGTTCATGATATATCGGATTCAGCCTGCTAACCTACAGACGGAGAGACGACCAGACTGACACCGGAACTTTTGTAATAGGGCTCTATTTTTACCTATCCTAAAAATCTCGTATGCAGATAGCCAGTCAGTATATTACACATTTTCACTCTTTCCGCCCTAGTTATAACCAAGCCTTTTTTGTCAGTACCCTTTTATGGGTACAGTAATACTACAAAGTTACAAGCTTTTCACTTTTGCAAAGCTCTGTTTTGTAGGCATATGATGCATATAATTTATCCATCTACATCTTGAACGTTTAGATTTCCCCGATACAGTTGACAGTTTCATTTTGCCCTATTGTCATCATTAGCGCAATCAATCAATCATTCATTTCCGTAACTTACATTTTTTATATCATAAAGTGGCATGAAGCTTCTTTTAAGCTTGTATGCCTGTATTACAAGACTCAGCTCTTCAATAACAATGCGGCATTTAAGTAATCTATTGTTAAGAAGTTTTTCTAATATTTTAGACAAAACTGGCAAGACGGATACTGGATAATTGTAGAAATTACTGAATTACTTTTAAGGCTGTTTGGAAATATCCCACAGTTAAAGCATAGAGTTGCCCAATGCGTTAAAATGGGGACGATAATTTTCCTAATATGTCTTAAGTACGATTTAGGGATATTATCTCACCCTGAAGCACTGTTACACTTTCGAGATCTTCTTTGTCTTCTTTATTTTTTTATGGGACATTTCTGATTTCGAAACTTGATATCCGGTTATTTATTTCGTTCTCTTATTTCTTAGTAAAAACTGTTATTATCTTTTTTATCTCTTCTCTGTGGTCACTACCTTGTTTTGAGAAATAATCGCCAGTTTTTTCGT
This sequence comes from Eumaeus atala, assembly GCA_017140195.1. Lineage (NCBI taxonomy): Eukaryota > Metazoa > Arthropoda > Insecta > Lepidoptera > Lycaenidae > Eumaeus > Eumaeus atala. The sequence goes on along the minus strand of JAFELO010000381.1, from coordinate 735,526 downwards.
TTCGCGCTCTCTTTGCCCTCTTAAAAACAATATTTTTTCAATCAATGTTGTATCAATATTTTTTTGCTATGCTTAATTCGGTGTCTGAATGAGACATATCCAGGATTGAATCCACATTAAACTCAGGATATTTTTTTTGAGGGTAGTTTCAAAATACTTTGTTGTTATACAGCTATGGGTGCGACTTGTAAAATAAAATAGCTCCAATTGCTGGGATAGGTGTGGCTTATAGATTTTTAATAATAACGTTTATGCGCAGGACTGGTGAATGATTTTGCTTAGGTTCGAAGTAGTGGTGGAGGAGGCGAAGGCAGCTCTACGTATGAGACACTGCAGGTGTCTTGAGCGTCCGATAACTCGACTGACTACTTATGTACCCATATTATTAACTTCAGAATTTTTGTAATATTTTGGATTTAATGTGATAAAGAATCAAAAACTTACGTAAATATACTTTTACTACACGTTCGCACCGTAAAGGGATCCAGCGGGTGAGAATTCCATACTATTATGGATGGATGAACTTAATCTCCTTTTTTTATAGCACAAGGGGGCAAACTGGAAATAGGAGCCTTTTGATGACTACCGACGCCCGTGGACATTAGCATGATTTTTACGCAGATGCTTTGCCCTCCTATCATCCCCCCAAGTACTTTAATTTTTAAAGAGTTTGCTCCTTGAGAGTTTGTAAAAGAAGAATGGCGTAACCCTACGTTCTCCCAAATCAAAGCCCTGGTTACACCGAATATTTAATTATAGTGCCATAGATATATTTATATTTTAATTATAGTGCCATAGATAACAATATCTGTATGTAGGTACGGAGAATGTTCTTAATGTATTTTGTTATCTGTTATATAACAATTACCCTATGTTCGATTCATTTTTATTTCTTGGTATTTTTTTTGCAATAATAAATACTCTTTCCTCTACGAAACGTTTCCTTATGGTGTTAGGCTTGTTTTAGTAGACCAGCCGTTTCCTATATCTACTGTTATTTTTTGTGTAGTGGTTCAAAAGGGGAAATCAGAGCTTTCTTCCGACTACCGACGGCCATGATTGCACGTTTCCCTCATTTCCACCTGCGCTCCAGTGGACCACCGGCTACTCACAACTGTATGTAACACGACACCGACGATGTCACTTTTCGGCGGTACAAGTGAGCGAGAGGTACCAGGCTGATTGTTAACTGGCCGAAACGACGAACTTAAAAAAAGATAGGCAAAGAAAATTTATTACATTATATTCTATCATCTTTTCGAAAATAAAACCCCAAATGTGAATTTATTCGAACTGATAGAATTTTTTTGAGGGACCTAGAACTCTCTCTGCCGTAAATTTTCTCTACAACGAAAAGAGACGAAATTCGTGCGGTGATAAATGGTTACGTTTTAAAAGGGAAAAACAGCATCCCAGATTAAAGCGAAGCCACACAGTGTTTTAGTAGTTTTTTGTTACACTGCTCCTGCATTGATTACAATTCACACCTGGGCGAAGATGTCAACGGGTCTGGCCGTCCAAATGAAGTCACGAATCCGGACATTATCAAAAATATTAAAAAATTCGGGGTTTAAAGTTGCGGCATATAGCAGAGATGGTAAGCATTTCCTCTGAATGCGTTTTTAACATTTATACCAACATTTGTGAATGAAAAAACTTCGCCCGTGATTGGTGCCGCGTTTGCTTATTGTTAACCAAAAGCAATGTCGAGTGGCCGATTCGTCGCAGTGTTTGGAGCTGTTTAAGCGTGATACTAGCGAGTTTTTACGGCGTTATGTGACAGTAGACGAAAAATTGATGCATCATAATTTCCATGGTAACATGGAAAGAACAATCTAAGCAGAATGAGAGCGGAAAACCTGCGCCGAAGGAAGTAAAAAAGGTTATGTCAGCAGGCAAAGTGATGGCGACTGTTTTTTGGGATGTGCGAGGGATTATTTTTGTGGATTATTTGCAAAGTGGAAAAACAATAAATGAAGAGTGTTATTTATGCAAGCTTATATAAAAATTTTGTAGAGAAATCCGAAAGAAACGGCCTCATTTACCCAAAAAGAAAGTTTAATTCCACCACAACAACGCACCCGTGCACTCGTCAAGGGTTGCAGTTGCTAAACTCCATGAATTGCGGTTCGAATTGTTACCGCATCCCCCCTATTCCCCAGATATGGCCTCCTACGATTTCCACTTATTCCCTTTCGAACCTCAAGAAATGGTTAGGTGGCCGATGATTTTCATCAAATGATGAAGTCATGTCGCCGTAGACGAGTATTTTGAGGGGTTAGAGAAAACATTTTAACAAACTGGTGTAACGGCATTGGAGAAGCGCTGGACTAAATGCATCGAGGTAGAAGGAAACTACGTTGAATAATAAAATTGTTTTAAATAGATTATTGTAGTTTTTCTTTGTCGTTTCGGATACCTATCAATCACCCCTCGTACCTCCCCAGCGCTTTTATTTATTTTAGTTTTAAAAGTGTTATATGTGGTAGTTATGAGTTAAATGAATATAGATAGTTGATACTATAAGGGCTATACCAAATGTTATGTGTATTAAACATTATAAACACAAATCTCTGTGATAAAAACTATTACAAAACATTAAACTGAAAAATTGGGGTATTATTCGATTTACATTCTATATTACTGTTAAAAATCTGTTGACGCAAAGTGACGTGCGAGTATTGAGAACATAAAAATTAAATTGGGACTGCAATCCGGTATCATTTTTAATTCAGCCGGATTTTACCAGTTTGACGCAAATCCGATCGGATCCGGAAGATCCACACATCGGATCCGTCGGCTCGGATTTCAATCCATAGTTTTGACGCAATTTCGTGTAAAAGTAAAACTGGTTAGTTATGAGTAGGAACATACTTATGCCCATGAGCGTCGCTAGTTACCAAAAGGCCATGACTGCTCGCTTACCCCATTATACCTACTATAATCATGCTATAAATAACCTCAAAATAAAAACACGATAGCCCAAAGTATCAAACTGGTAATGATTGTCCATATCAGGAGAACAGAAGATGTGGGCGGTGGTGGCTGGTGAATAAGGAAACCTGCTCTGGTCAAAGCTTTCTCCGTGCGTTTGCGCAGCAAAAACATCCTTTGTACTGTCACGCGGGCGGCGGGTCACTGACTGCGTGCCAGTGATTTTTATTTTACCAAAATTTAAAGGAACAAAAGTCTTGTACTTACTTTAAGAAGTAATATGCAAATGCTAGCGTCATGAGAACTTGACCGTACGACGGAAGCAAAACCTCTTTTCTTATAAGAAACGACTATAAAAGAAAGAGATAAAGAAGAAGGGTGTTCGCTCCTCTCTCTACATCTCTTTCCATTTCCACAAAATTTTATCCCCCTCTCAACATCCGCAGGCCTCGTTTTCGTAACTCTATAGTCACACACTTACCAGCTTACTCCCCTTAAAATTAAAAAAGAAGAGATAAATTGGTAGCAAAAAATTTGCTAAAACTATGTTTCTATTTTTTAATATGACAGGCTGTGGCAAAGTCATAGAGCACGCCCCTGTCTCTCAGAACTCTGGCTATGGTGTGCTCTAAGGGGCGCCTCGCATTCCTTTTGGACAAATACTTCCTCCATAACTGTAAATGGTTTCAACATAATTACAATTGACTTTCACACAGTTTTCCTCATATAAAGTCTCAAGCTCTTCGAAGTTCGTACTAAGCGGCGGCTCGTTCCCAGAACTCGTTATATCTGATTATATTACCGGAATACCGACACGGTTAGGATTAGGAAGTAAAGGTACACTCATCGCCTTATCAACGATTATCCTTTCAGAGTTCCGTAGGCAAGTAGCAAGAAACGGAATGTTATGTCCCGTCATGTCCGTCTGTCTGCATATAAGTCACAGTTATATTTTAAGTTGGACAAGTATGTATGAAATGTCATGAAAATTGGGAGTTTCTGGAACGGATGTGGTTGAAGAGAGGCAACGTATAGGTTAGCTGCAAGTATATTATGGCCTTGACAGATGTAGAAAGTTTAGGTGACTACCGTCGCTCATAGACATCCGCAAAAACTAAGGGTTAGTACGATGGCACTTGAATAGGAGTAGATGACTGTGTTGCAGTGGAAGTGCGCCTGCGCGGCCGGGCCGGTGTACCCGCTCACATGATACAGGCGTAAAATGACAGCTTCGCTGTGGCGTTTCGATTTGTGAGTTGCACATTTGCATAGAAACTACGCGTTTGTTCATGGACGTACCGACCCCTCTGCATCGACTCATCAAAATGGTCCGACTGCTCATTTGCCCCATTGTTGTCGATTCGGGAATAATAGTTTGTGTATGTTTATGTGTAAGTGTGTCTTCACATTGCATCTTAACGGAATATTTTTACTGCGTTATCTTATCGCGAAATGTGCGGCAGACGAAATTGAACCCAATCGTTAATCACATACGGTGCATTACGATGTAGACGCCTGCTCGGAAATGACCCCATTCCGGGCGCATTTCACAATGCCTTGTTTTTATTTGCCAAGCCTCCACTTAGTCCTTTTGTTGGTTCTGTACACATAAAAAAAGTATTTCATCGTGATACATAAATATTATTTACAGGAATGCAAAAGTACCAATTGTGCTGTTTTTCATATTGCGGAGACAAACGAGGATTAATGTATTAGAGTCGGCTTATAGTAGCCGGGGGCAAACGAAGAGTCGGCCTACTACCGCCGCACATAGACATCAGTAAAACTATTACACAGATGCGCTGCCCTGCAATGGGCCACGGGAAACTACCAGGGGTGAGCGAAAAAAATTGCAGCGGGGAGGTATGCAAGTTTTTTTATTAATTTTTTAAATGCACCAGGCAAGAAAACGCCCACGTTGTTAGTAAAAAACTTAAAAACTATGCTATTATAATAGTAATATTAAGAAACGTACAATTAATACAATTAAGGCCCGACTGTTCCCACATGAACCCTATGGACACACCTACAGTGATTCAAGTAGGAACACTCAAGTCTCGGCCAACGGGGCCAGGGCGGGGTGGGGGCTGGCCCGCACCCTACAGAGCATCGAGGCGCAACTCTTGCGGATGGTCGCCTAGAAGCTATCCACCCGCGCCTCCGAGAAACGGGACAGCTCCATCACCACCTGGAACGCGTTATTATATTGGACGCGGAGAGAGTTATATTCTCCCTGAGCAAAACTTGGCCTCAGACAACTCGTGTAGAAGGACATGCAATAAGCTTTAAATAAATTAACTTTTACATGCTTAGAGCAACGAACAAACCTGCGGGCGAGCATGTTCGCTCTAACAGGTAACGCACTCCGCTCCCGCTCAATATGTGCAGTTATCATTACTCATCTACGCTCTTCAGGGTCACTCCATCCAAAACAATAGGGGGCACATGCGAAGGACAATAACTACCAGCCGCAAAGACCATGCTTCATGGGGTTGTATTTCAACCCATGAGCTCGAACATAGGGCTCACAACAACCATCTAGCCCCACCCCCCCCCACCCCTCGTCTAACGCAGTTGGTCTGGTTCGCATACCAATATTTAAAGACATTCAAAACATCTCGGCGCAGCTGTATGTCCTTTAGCTTTTGCCAGGGAATATCATAGCAAACTAAAGTCAAAAAACCTTAGTCAGGTAAAGGAAACCCGCATAAACTGGTGTACTTCTCTCTGTATAGTTACCTGCCAGTCTGCTTTAAATACAAGACTGCAATCCCCGTCGATAGTCCCACTCCGACTGGTTGCAATGAAGTTTCAGGTGATTATCAAGTTCGGCGTTCAGCAGACTGTCGAGCACTTAGCTTACAATAGTGGCCCATGATGGTGGGCGGTAATTGTTTTTGTCGGATATGTCATCTGTCTTGGATTTCAAAATGGGCACTACTAACGTCTCAAGCAACTGCTGAGCGGACACAAGGATAACAACAACGCAAGAACCCTCGGCATATGAGGACCAGCATAGCGGAGGTGTTCGACACTAAGGCTGTCATGGCCGGGCGACTTCCCCCTAAACATAGCCCTTGTTACAACGGCTACCTCTATCGCTGACTTTAAAATTATCACAGCACGTAGCATCGACCACCCTGCCCGCAATACGCAATGCGCCTAGAGGCGATCCCACGTAGTAATGCTCCCTGAAAACATTCGCGATTACAAGCGGGTTCCTTACTCCCTCCACAATGCAGCATGGCACTATCTCTTACAATACGATGCACGTTTCGATCTCACGTCGTGGGTGCTTTGGGCACGGGATGTACACCTCGTGCTATTCGGGTTCGGCTGCAATGCACGTATTGTACACTTCAGACATTTCCGTTTCATTTTATTTAATTGCAAAGAATTGCATCAGTTTTGTGTTTATTTTGAGACAGTATTATGACACTAAACGATAGTTTCTTAAGTAGTATTTAATGTATGAAAGTATTATGAGTAGAGACGTAAACGCTCATGGAATATGGTAATTTCCTTAATCGCCTCTTTAGTAGTTACTGCTCGAGTTATCTGATAAGGTCTTAGTGCGGCCCTTTTACAGTTATGAAGCTCCAAGCAAATACTCTCATACTCTTTAAAATATCTGTATAATTTAAATATTACATATAACTTTTTTTTTATTTTTATTTTAAACATCGTGTTTAAAATGTGCTGCCATCAACAAGACAGTGTTTAAAATTTATATAATATTTATTAATTTAGGACTAGTAGCGACTTGCGGTTTCACCAGCACAACCCGCGTGTTCGTCGGTACAGATATACCCACTAGCCTGGAAAATTTAACACTATTTAGTATGACTTTTTTTTAACTTAGACCAGAATAGCCTGAGCGCGTTCAAACAAAAAAAAATATAAACTCTTCAGCTATAGCTCAGAATATTAGTATATATTAATAATACACTGTACTTAAATACATAAACTGGTTACATGGATTATAATAATAATATTTGTTATTGCTTGGAGATAAATAGTTATTTTCAGAAACCAAATAATTTTGCTCTGTAAGGGGTATAATTGTCGCAGCTACACACCCTTGCAGGAATAGCCCCTCCATACGTCCTCCGTCTGTGCGCCGAGCAATCGCCTGTGCCACGGAAAAAGCTGGGCTGGAATATGATACCAGACAACCCATGTACATTTTCCATTCAGTCCCACCCAGCTATAGATTGGCTAGCCGTAACAGTTTCCTGATGTATGTAAGCTATTTTTACTCTATGTAAAATTGTTCTCATTGTAAAATTGTTAAGTGGTTTAAAGATTAATTAATGTTTTGATTTTCTAGTCCTAGATACTGGGTAAGTAGAAATTTAACTTCTACTTATCTAGTATCTAAAACTAGTAATGTTATTTACCACTTTTTCACGTGTCCATAATACAAGTTAATCCTGACGTTTGCGGTCTTTGTGCATGGAGGGTCCATATCCAAAGAATCTTCCTTAACGCTATTTTGTACATTTTTTTGAGTTTTTAATAGCCAAGGTTTCTAACATACTGTCGTAAAAACAAATATATTTTTAATTAAAACTCTCTATGGATAGGCACGTGTTGAAAAGCTAATTTGCGTTAAAGGCTGGGCATTGGGCGTACGTTCGTTAGTTACAAATTATAATGTCCAGTGGGTCAAGGCGCGGGCCAACCGCCGAGCCCACGATTAATATTACATATTGACATTACCAAGCGCTATAGGTAGGTACATGAATGACGCCATATCGCCATATCGAGTAATTCACTTTGTATATGAGTACAACAATCTTATACTTGTAAAATACATTAACAGAATTAATTACTAGAATTGCCATTAATAGGACCTGTTTCATAAGTAAGCCAACACGGTTCCTTTTTGGATTAATTAATTTGAAAGCATTTATGTGGTAGTTTAATGTTAAGTATCGAATAGCTGATAGACATCTCGGTTATTACCAGTTGTTACAATTTATTCTATAATTCTGTATAGGATTTCACATGGGGGTTAAAGAGACTATAGGTTAAGTTAAGAGTTTTAAATACATTTATTTCAATTGGTCTTTCCACATTTACAATCCAGGACAGACTTAAAATACTACAAGAACAACAATAGAGTTTTTGTTATTAGTTAGTAAAAAGGTGAGGGTATGAAGTCTTATCTGGTAGACTCCCGGCTGCAACTTGGATGGTCCTTTATATATATAATTATTGTTTGTTTTCCTTCATTGTTTTGATTGTCCTTCATTCCTTACATTCCATATATTTGAACAATATAGTGTTCAATAAAAAGAAAAATAAAAGTTAAAAGGAGTAGAAGTTAGAAGGAAACACAACCAGTAAGATTAACATTCTCTTGGCTTCATTAGGCAACTAAAATAAGGAGACATATAAACTCTGTTCCAATTAAATAGAATTTAAGATCAAAACAACAATCAAACAAGGCGGCGGTAAGAAATCATGAACTCACCATTTTAATGAAATGTTAATTCGTGCATTGTGACACGAATATGTAGGTTCCCGGTTGAAGAGAAAAAAACGATGTAATTATAGTTTGACGATGGCAGATAGCGTCAGCCATCGCAATTATATCCATCCTCGCCATCGCCAAAAGGAAAAGAGTGACATTTCTTCAACACAGAGAACATTAAACCTTACAGTCAAAGATGACAGATATACATTTTTATAACATATTTAAGTTTCAAAACGTAGTTGTTACAGAGTGAAGCTGGTCCTTGTGGTATAAGTTTGATGAGGGGGGGGGGGAGGGAAGGACTCACAATATGTATGTTGTGATACCCTAAAATGTTTTTTCTAAATCATCATCATCATCAAATCAATAATTTACATCGTTTTGTACGAACGGACAGACGGACATGACGAAATTATAAGTGTTCCTTTTGGCTACGGAACCTTCAAAAGACGATGTGCCAGTCGTCACTAGTTCGGTGCTTCGAGATGGATGCAACAATCCAGATTGTCTATCGCGACATTAATGTTTTTTAAAACATACATAAGGGGACAATCGATTAGCGAAACCTTTGGATGACTACCGACACCCATAAACATGCACATACTTGTTAGACAGATGTGTTGCTCTTCCCTCCTCCCCTTGAAAAGGGCCACCGGAAACTCACAAATCGCACAAAACGGCTGATGAAAGGCCACCCCTCACGGTGGCCTACGGTGGTACCTCACTGTGAAAATTATTGGTAAAACAAATAGACGAAAATTCGCGTGCCTACGGTCAGCTGTTTCAAGTTTAGACCAAGAAGCAATTGGTGACTCACGCAATATGAAAACAACACTACATTTGTATTCCAATTCGGATGAAATTGTTAAATTGACTCCTATTCTTAGTACGTAAGGTACATTAGTACTTAGTTGATTGTATGTGCATTATTGTTGGCTTGTAATTTGTATCGCTTGACCTATTTGATCGGCTCCTATGCCATATCTAAAAAACATGTAGTATGACAACACGATACTGCTAGCTGCGACATGCGATTGGAGTTTTCCCCTTAGGAACGCACATTATTCTGAAGTCAAAGCTGACCCGTGAGCGATGTAAGCGTGGTAAACCGTAACGCGTTGTTGTTGCACGCGATTTTACGACTTAAAATATTTTTTTAATAGAATTGGGAGCCAAACGAGAAATCAGAGCCTTTTTTACGACTAGCGGCGCCCACGAATATCCACATAATTGCTATGCCGATGTGTTGCCCTCCTTCACTCCCCCCTGTGGACCATTGATTACTCACAAACCATACGAAATACGACACCGTAGGTGTCACTTTACGGCGGTATCGAGTGAGTGAATGGTACCTCCCCGTTGGAGACACTCTGTCGCAGTCTTTCTCGATATGAAGAAGGCCTTCGACAGGGTGTGGCACCCGGGACTCTTGTACATGTTGGTGGACGCCGGCGTCCCGCTGGCGTTTGTGAGTCTAGTGGCGTCATTCTTGGAAGGTCAGACGGACCTTCCGGGTAGCGGTGGAGCGGAGGCACTCCTCGGTGAAGGCCGTACGTGGCGGACTGCCACAGGGCAGTTGCCTATCCTCTTGCCCGTACGCGGCCTACACCAACGACATCCCCACACTCAACGATCCTTCGGGAGAGGGTGAGGTGGATGTCATGCTCGCGCTGTTCGCCGACGACAGCGCTTACGTAACCTCGTCCCGAAAGCCGGAGCTCGCAACTGGCTGCATGCAGCGCATGCTGGACCGGTTGCCGGAGTGGCTCGACAGGTGGCGCATGTCCGTCAACGTGGATAAGACGACGGCGCTATATGTCAGCAAGAGGCGGCCAGGATGTGTCTTGGGAATCCCCAGTCGCGTATCTCGGATGCAGTATCCACCGCGCGCTGCTGATGGGCTCCCTACGGGTCATCACGGGTGCCGGTCGCTACGTCCGCAATGATGTGATCGCGCGTGACTTGCGGATAGAGTCGCTGGATGAGTTTGTGGTTCGATTCTCTAGCGCTATGTTTAATAGGGCAGACAATGGACCGCATGCTCATCTACGTGACCTGACCCCGCTGCACGCGCGACCACCTTATGGGAGACCTGATCCGGACGAGGATCACACATGCGCACGCATGACACACCCAATCGCAACTCACCACAGTCACAACACACCACACAACACACAGTGGGCCTAAATGGGCCTACATTTCCCTGAGCCAAAAGCCAGGATGGCAACCCGCATTATTGCGGCCCCGTTACCGAGGGGATAATCGTCCCCTTGCGACCCAACCCGGGCTATGAGGTTCGCCTCGATGCCCGTAACCCCCCCACAGTTTCTGTGGAGATGACCGGCAGTGACCTCCCCGTTCGTGCCGACACAATTTGACGCTTCCTGAATTCTTCGTTCGTCCTAAGCTTGTCCAGTTCCTGTATCAGATGATATCAGGTCCCGCTATCTAATGTAGGGGCTTAGACGAGGACGACAGTCTTTACACAGAGCGACCGCCATCTCATCTCTGCAACCCAGAAGGGAAAGCAGGCCCAATCCTAGATTTGGTCGAATTCAGTTACACGAATCAAGGTTCTCTCACGATCTTTTTTCTTCAACATAAGAGCACTCAGAAAATATTCTTATTATGGAATGGGAATGTGAATGGGAATGGGATCGTTAGTCAAGGAGAAGTTTGAAATATACCTCGAGCAATTTGCGCCTTGTAAGGGTAACGTATTGCAGTTGGATGGGGCTCACCGGAAAAGAGCCGGCGAGGTGACAACTGGCTTGGACTTGAAGTGAACGCTCTGCTGTCATGCTTCGTGCGGTTATCGATCTGTACTAACGACAGGTATACGCATGACAACTAAGTTATACATAACACTTGACAAACTCAAGTGTCCAAGCATATGCACTCCTGAATTAACAACAAATTAATAATTTCCGCATAGACAAGTGGATAAGTTTATATACATAATATATTATATGTTTTTTTAGCATAAGGGGGCAAACGAAAAATCGGAGCTCTTTGATGACTACCGACACCCATGGACATGTGCATGTTTTTTTGCCCTCCTTGACCTTTAATTGCCCTCATAACATTCTCCCCCCCCATTCACAAACCGCACAAAATGCCCAATTCCCTTGCATAAGTGGATGTGGTGTCATGCACCATGCATGGCAATACCTCTTCCTAGAAAGTGTTAATAAAGTTTTCTCTTTTGAGCACTGGTAATGTTTTATCCCTCTTCTATTGTTCAAATACAAGTGAATATCGAAACTTTCTATACATCAAAATTCATGTCACGAATGTTAACATCATATTCGCAGAAGCGGCTTTTTGTTGTTCACTGAAAGAGTGCACACTGAGGACAGAGGAATGCTTGGACATTCTCCTTCGACTTGACAAACCCTCACAGTCTTGGTGGATATCTTCTCATTCTTATCCTCTGGATCCGCCTTTTTTAAGGCAAAGCAAAATGTTTTTTCAAGCTACCTTGATAAGATACGGATAAGACCGGGGTGGTGTCCTCTTGCTCACATGATACCGCTGTGAAGTGACAGCACGCGCACTAGAGGGAAGGGGAGGACAGAACGACGGCCACAGCATAACACTTTTGCTAGGAGCCCCAAAAAAGTAACAAAGCGTGCTATGTTACTTTTTTGGGGCCCCGTGTCCAAAGGGTAAAGAACGGAAACCCATTATTAAACTCCGCTGTCCGTCTGTCACTAGGCTGTATCTCATGAACAGAGACAGCTACACAGTTGAACTTTCCACAGATGATGTATTCTATTGCCACTATAACAAGAAATACGGAAAAAAAACAGAATAAAATAATTATATAAGGGGTTTCCAACACAAGCAACATGATGTTTTTGCTCGAATGAATATAATGATAAAGTAACAGTGCGGAACCTCTCATATTCGAGCCAAACAGGCAGCGTAAGTAATCAAAAGGAACCACCGACAGGTGGTGTCTGTTTTTCCCCTAACTTCATATAAAATAAAACAATAATTTGGGCTATTGGACGTTCACACGCCGGGCACGGGTCAAGTTGACATACCACAAGTACTTATACTGTGTCAGCGGTGAGCATGTTATCGAGAGACACATTATAATAACACATTATCGCCACTTTGTTTGCGAGTTTTACTTGAACATCAATCATAACGTCGAAAAAAATAAGGTACAGTCAGCATAAAAAGACTAAACAGATGTAAATTTCCAAACATCTATACAACTTAGATACATCTTTCACCATTTTACAACCCAATTTTAGGAATACCTCACAAAGTATTAGCATAATCAATAAATTTTATTAGAAACATTCTTACCTTACATTTAGATGTCCAGTGTCAAGGCCTATGGAGAGGTCTATGTCAGACAGTGGACGTCATTCGGCTTATGATAGTGGTGATGATATGATGGTACCCATCTAGCAGGACCTATTCAATGACGCCCGACACAGCTAAGTTCCCTCGAAAAAAATGGCATTCATTATAATTATATTTTTCAAAATATTCCTACATACTTTTGTAGCACTTAATGAAGTGTAGCTACCTTCCAAATTTCAAATATACATTACCCATAATCTCCGAGTAACTGTCTGTGACAGATGGACGGCCAGGCGGACGGTCAGACGGATTAACACACGGACGGACAGACGGACTTGACGAAATTATAAGGGTTCCGTTTCGCAATTGGGCTATGTAAACCTAAAAACATGTACGGAATCAAAGCTGAAACGATGATACAACGATTATTGTCGGCGTGTTAATTTATCAGATTGTTCGCTTCCTGAATACAACATAAATATGTTTCGCACCTCTACATACATACTGTTTATTACTCTGTCAAGGCTAGCATACAAACAGCCGCCATTCTGATGTAAACACTATCAGCACTATCGTACCGGCTGTAAAAGGTACATTCTAGGCTAATCGGTTATACACAACCTATTTACACGGTGCCGGATTAAGCTAGCGCAGGGTCAGTGACTCAATTCAGGGACCCATAATTTGCTATCATTTTCAGTATCAAGGTCACATACTCTGTTAGAGGTCGTATTGGCCAAGTCGAGTTTACTGTGGAGCGGGGCCCCACAAAGCAGGACCCGAGCCAATTGCTACTTTTGCAACGTGGTTAGTCCGGCAGTCCGTCCGTACACAATGCCGGGCGCGATAGCTGTTTCATAACGTTTTGAACGGTTCTTCTGGAGTATCTTTGCTGTATTGCAGCCAACTACGGGACACGGCGGATATGTATACTACCACTTCAAAGAATTGATAATGTTTGTATACTGTAAATTATTGAATTTTAGCTATCAATGAAATATCGGTTGAAGCCAGCACGGACTGCTAATTACTAATTATGTACAGGTACAATTCTACACGATACACCCCCACCCCGTCTCCCCCGATTATATCTACCATCTGTATCTCTTTGGCGCATTTTTGTATGTCTCGAGCACGTTAGCATATTTTCCCGTTGTTTATACACATATAACAATAAATATATTTTAGTTGACAAGCTCTCAGGTGAGTCATCGGGTGCTCTGCAACACTCGTTTCAGTTTCACTGCTAGAAGAGTTCACATCAGTCTCGCCCTTTCATCATCAGCCTGCGCAATGAGTTTAGAGCGCTCGACGTTACTAGTTAACACTTTGCTGGTCTGTCCGCTGAGCTGCACATTGGCAATTGAACCAATGAATGCTAAGATCTCCCTGTGGCCGGGCCGCCTTCAAGGTGACAGATAGATAGGCAGGCGGACAGGCGGACAGCGGAGTCCTAATAATAGAGTTATGTTTTTCACACTTTGGGCACGGGAACCTAAAATGCAAAATAGTTCACGTCCAAGTAAAAAATAAGTGTATAAAACTGCTCAGTGTTGTATTGTTTCGCGTAGTTAATACGAAATCGGCTGCGTTCAGTTTATCTTAAACATTAACGCTTTGCGTCCGTTACCACATGTATTGAGGCACATTACACGAGCGCACACATGCTGGATGAACTACGAACTTCCTTTTTTCCTCCTTGGTAAAATTTATTTATCAATGCAGGATTAAACCGCGGGGCAATTCCCATTCGGGGCCCTTGATTTGCTGTAATTTCGAGTATTAAGATCAATTATTGCTATGTAAGCTGCAGACCACGTAGACTTAGATGCATATCGAGACCACTTCAAATGCGAGGCCATAGCAATTACTACCCTTGGAGACAATAGAAGATAGTAATAATTACTCTAGGTAATCTTAAATAACTATCGGGATGCATCCCTCTCATCTGCGGGAATAGAGCTGTGCCTGACACTCTATCCATCACAATCTCACCTGGACCGTCGTCCGACATGTCCTATAGTAACTGACGAAGCTGCACTGGACACTCCAGTCAGCGTATAGGAGTAAAACACTACTTTTGCGAACTGGTCAATCCGACACTGCTTATTATTCCAGTGAAAATACCTAGCTAGATCGTTTGGTGGCCCCAGTAAACGCTGACGAGGGTTGTCATACCCCTCCTGGCGTTATTTTTTATTGACACTTCCAGCTATCGTACACCGTCGGCGCGTTATTTGTACGGAGCGGCGCTAACCACATTAGCAGAGTTTTTTCCGCCACTTCTGGCCAGCACTAAACAATATATAGTAAACACTGATATACCAGGCTCTGATTGATCGGGCTGAGAAGCGGAGAACTCAAGAGTCAGCAGCCGGCGTGTTCGAATGAAGATGATTATGAATGTGGAGGTAAATGAGGATCGCGCTGTGTGGAGCTGGGTGCTACTGCCTACCCCGTCAGGGAACTGGTGTAAAGATGTGTTGTTGTTAGTAAGGAGAGCATAGATTAGAACACCATATGTTGCGATCCATTATTTGCATGATTCCCGTGGTTTTTTTGAGAAGTGAGATGTAGCTAGGCGGAGAATAGTAAGCTTTCCACCTAGTGGACTGAGAACCAAGTAAAGGTCGCTTCGTATTCTGTGGCTGCTGATAATGAAGTGACTACCGACCCACAAGCACCCGTTTGTCTAAAGTATAAATATAAGTAATCTCTGACTCTCTTCCACAAAGGCCATACGAGTTTTGGCTACAATGCCACACGCTTGATGTACACACCAGCCAGTGTAAACGGCAGACTTCACCTCTTCTCTACAATCAACGCCACATTTCCGGTGTATCCAGGGCACTCCCCGGTTGTGCCTTCCTAGGGATATGTCATACAACACGATACCGCCGTAAAGTGATGGCTACACTGTTGCGATTTGTATGGCCTGTGAGTAATCCAGGGACCTTTGGAATGGTGTGTGATTGCCAAAATGCAGATGGCATTGACGCGCCGATATTAAGGTCGATGGTGACTTTATGGCCTCCACTTTTCGTTTGTACTACTATATAACAAAACAAATGGACAACTCTCACAATTATTGTTACGTATTGTTAACACTAAAAACAGCTGCTCCCCTCGGTATTTCCGAACCAATACGCCTTAGTGATCTTCAAGAAAAAAGAGCTTATCAATTGCTGCAAGACCAGCAACTGCGAAACCTCCGGTGTGGCGGATGTCTCTACGCTGTGATCACTTACCAGGGGACCGGACTGCTACAACATGCTATAAAAACCTTACGCAAGTTTTCAACCTAGATCCGATACAATAGCTAGATCGAGACCGTCAACTGTGTGCCTCGACTCACGTACACCACGGGGAAAATCCCGCTTGGGCAACTGAGCACGCGGCTGCGTAGCCGCCGACGTGAATTTCATACGTAGCTAATAACAAGTACGGTACGTACTAATCGTCACCACTGTTCCTTTTCGAGTTATAGCAATATGTACATGAATAAAAAGAATACCAAGATATACAGTGAGCGTATCAAAACTGTCCATATGGAAGATGTGCAACTGTCTAATAATGCACTCTGTAAAAACAATACACACACATAATACCGGCGTAAAGGGACATCTTCAGTGTTGCGATTCGTGCGGTTTGTGAGTAGACGGTGGCCATTGGTGGGGGGCGGGAATGAGGGCAACGCATTGGCATAACATCTATGTGGATGTTCACAGGCCTCGGTAGTCGTAAAAAGAAAAAGACTCAGTTTTCTCGTTTGCCCCCCCCTATTCTATAAAAAACTTAACACATGCGCGTACGGTTGACATTACAAGGAGATATGTTTCAATTTTGCACATCTTTTAAATATAATCTGCATAGTATAACCTACTTCAAATCATACACGTTAGGTTGACGTTGCAAAAAATACGGGACGCCTTACAATGGCATTTGAATTTGAAATCCAATATCTTGTATTTTTGAAAATCAATGAATACACTCTATTTCCTTCCTTGTTTGTCCCCCTATACTATAAAGAAAGGTTTTTAACAAAACAAGAATACCAAATACTGTTATAAACATTGACGTTGGGTTTGCGGTTACCGAGAACCAAAATGTTTACTTCGGTTTACAAATCACGGTTAAAAACGCGTGACGTGAACGTGAATTCTGCCTAATTCAATAAAACCCCAGTAGGTACAATTTAGAAATGACTTTTAATACAATTGAATGAAGTTGCGGACCTTGAATCATCAAAATGCCCATATAAAGCGTTGCTGCTACATTCAAGCGGAATGGGGCGGTACACTACCGAGGAAGTGCTTCGTTCGCATAGCATCCACGTGAAATTATTATTGAGCTGTTTCGTGTGGCTTATGAGAGTCCGGGTTAAAGATCATACGTGATAACCTCATGAACTAACAATGTCGTGTTGTAAACTGATGGCTTGTGAGTTTCTGATGGTCCCTGGGAACACAAGACATCTTCAACAACTGTGAATGGTCATCGCTAGTCACCAACTAGGCACCGACTGCTAGTTTGCTCCAAATCTGCGTGTGTCATCTCGCACGCCATAGGATTTTGAAATAAAAGTACACTAGAGTGTTCGATAGCTATTTTATTTTTATATTTTACTAGCGAACCGCCCCGGACGTGCGAATAGGCTTATTAAACACTAAAATCTTTCTCGGAAAACGTTCTATCCATGAGTAATTCTGTATCTTTCGAGAAAATCGATCACACACAGACGAGCAGCTCATGGGGGTCTTTATTTTATAATATGTATATATTCGATATTTAATGTTTACAGACACGGTGCGTTTAAAATTTCTTATTGAGTAAACTCCATAAACATAAATTCTACACACCACAAACTACAATACTTCGTCATCATCATCATCAGCCGGACGACGTCCACTGCTGGACATAGGCCTACCCCACAGAGCGACCTACGTCACGGTCTCGAGCCGCTTGCATCCAGTGTATCCCCGCCATCTTGTCAAAGTCGTGCGTCCACCACGCCCTCTTCCGGTGCGGAGTCACATTCCTGACTTCTGTAGGTAGGTACTAATATTATAACATGGAAAGGAAAGGAAAAAAACAGGCAAAATTTTTATAGTATGGGGGCAAACGAGAACTTAGAGCCTTTTATGAATACCGACGCCCATGTACATCCGCATAATTGCTATGCCAGTGCGTGGTCAACGCATTATTTCCTACTCCCCCAGAGTTGGCCACCGGCCACTCAGAAACCGCTCGAAGCGTGACACCAAACATCTCACTTTAATTTTTGCCGCTACAAGCAGCATAGCACTATCTCGGACTATTTGTTTGCTTGTATTGAAAAGACTCCAAAATTACTGGACTGATTTTAACCATTGTTCACTAATAGAAAGCTACATTAGGAAGTACGCATAGGCTATAATTTATTTCTTGTTATTATGGGTACTGTTAGGTAAGCCGCGCGGGTCAGGTAACTATATATTTTGCAAGCTGGGAGATATATGATGCAACAAGACGATAAGACGATTCTTTTTATAGCATAGGGGGTCAAACGAGCAATTTGAGCTTTCTTACGATTATCGACGTCCATGGACGTCCACATAATTACTATGCCGATGCGTTGCCCTCCTCCCCCCCTGAGCCAACGGCTACTCAGAAACCGCACGAAACGCGATACTGAAGATGCCACTTTAAGGCGGTATTATGTGAGCGAGAGGTGCCTCCCCGGTCGTGCCCAATTCCGTTGCATAGTAGGATGTAGTTTCATGCGCTCCTATGCAGCATGGCACTGCCTCTTCCTAGTTTTTACATGTCACAACATGCACCCGTGAAGGCGGACCCTTGACGAAGTATAGGTAACTTAATAATGGTAACGAGTCTGTCCCGTAGAGCTAATACAGGGTATGTATTAGCTCTGTAGTTCCACCTCACCCCATTGCACTGGGGTTCCTCAGTGGTGCGGGATAACACCACTTGCGCAGGTGAAGATTGAGGCGGCGTCCACTGGGGACTGACCGAACGTCGAGGTGCCTTATGAATAACAGTTTCAGTTTTATTGTACATAATTATGAAAAGCTTGTTCATAAACATCTTTTTGCTTAAGTTAAGTAATTTACTTTTTAACTATGATATTTATTTTCATACCTGATTAAAAATTGTGTAATATTCGATATGGAGGCCTAGGTTCCTATTGCAAGATACGCTTCAAAGTTATTAAACGCACGTGTTCATTACGTACACGGAAATACTTTATTATCGTCGGAAAAGGCAAATGCCGGCTAAGGCACTATGCCACAACTAGCAACACCACACATGGCAACTTGCACAGATACGTGAAATACGCAGGTGCGGACTGGCCAGTGGTGGGAACTGGCGGTAAATGCGCGATTGTTATCTCGGCTATGCTGCGCATGACAGATGCCTCTGGTTAATGGTTTAGATGATCTATGGTTTGAGATTTTTAGGGTTCCGTACCTACCTCGTAAAGAAGGAATAGGATCACTTGATGACCAACAGATGCAGAGGTACCGTAACGGACTTAACAGAGATCGCGGGTTCAAATCCCGCCCAGGCCATAGATGATCTTTGTATTATAACGTGTTTTCTATAATAATATTCTGAAATGTATTTTATTTATGTAAAATACATTTCAGAATATTACCCGCAAAACAAGTCTTTATAGTACTGAATACACATTTAACACATACGCCATAAACAAAATTTGAAAACCTTTGTTGATACGAGACCCTGGGTGCGCTAGTCAGTTCCTTATGGTGTAAGGACTTTTTAAAACATAATGAGTCTTTTGGTGTACTTGGTATTGGTACCCAACGCCCATGAAAACACCCGCATAGAGATTAAATATTGTGTTGCAATCTTTTCGGTCTTCTGCCCCTGTCAAAATCCATGACCTTGCAGACACGTTAAGCAATTTACAATCCTTTTTGTAAGATATACAAAAATAAGAGAAAGCCATTCCTTTAGGGATCGTGTGTGAAAATGTGTGTATGTGTATGTGTGTGCGTGCGTGCGTGCGTGAGCGTGAGCATGCGTGTGCGCGTGTGCGGGTGTGGGTGTGTGTGTTGTATTTTTACAGTGTCCATTAGTAAATCAGATATTTAAAAACGATACATCTCTATTAGCAAACCTCGACACTCGAGAGTCGACAGTCGGTGGCCCCCACGCGGTAATATCGACGATCAATGAGCACTAAACGTTCAATAAATCAAATTTATTACCAGGGACGGATTAAGCAAGCACGTCACCATCGCAATCTGTTACCGTTATTTAGGATCAAGACTTGAAATCGTAGTAATCTTTATTGTTTTAACGGTGTAAAAAAAATTCAGTGTAAACATGGCACATGAGAAGCTTACAAAAGTGATGTACAATGCGAATGTGGAAGGTTGACCGTACCGGGGAGGATTTAGGCTGACATAGCTTGATCAGAATGATCGGAAAGTGCCGCAGGTAGTATCAAGCGTCTTTGCGACTGGAGTGTTTGTAGGAAGAGCGAAATGAACGTGGAGGGAAGAAGATATAGAATATGTAGGAATCGTGGTATATGGCATTCTGTTCACTCTGTCTACACCACTATGGTACTGGCTTGAAGTTGTGTCCTTATTATTGTAATATTTAAGGCCATGATGAGCTTATCTCCCTAAGAGGGTCCCGTAATAATTACTACTCTTTCTACGTGCTTACTCCATCCCTGGCCATGACTGAAAAGGAAGCGCTAACACCTCGAAATAAACACTTATACGCTTCCTGAACGTCTGATGCTTATTGCGATAAAAAACTTTAACTTGTTTTTGAGCTTTTTGAAATTGGCTTAGCAAATATCACCTTGAAAATATAATAGATACTCAAGTATGCTTGTTATTTTCGTGAGTTTTTATAAGCTGTTGATATTAAAGAAAATATATATTGGGGAAAAAAACCGTCGAAATTTAAAGGAACAGACTACCTAGCTTCAAGGATGACAATGTTTAGGTAAATGTTTAGGGACAAATTTTAGGAAGACGTAGTGCCATGCTGCATAGGAGGAGGTAGTGCCATGCTGCATAGGAGGAGGTAGTGCCATGCATAGTGCATAACACTACATCCACATATGCAACGGAATTGGACCGGCACGAACGGGGAGGTATCTCTCGCTCATATAAAAAGGTGATATATTCAGTGTCGCGTTTCGTGCGGTTTGTGAGTAGCCGGTGACAAGTAGGGCAAGGCATCGACATAGTCATGATATGGATGCCCCCCTATTCTATTTGAAAAAAAAATGTTTCCGAGCTAAAAGTAGCCAACCCATGTTGATTTGAATTAAAAGACGACCTAAATACAAATCAAAATCGTTAGATTCGTTTGAGAGAAACCAATTCGTTACTTAAGAATGGGTCCTTTGTCGACTAGGGTATTTGCTAAATCATCTATATATGTTTGAACGTATTGCTCTATAGACATTTGCATAATTGCCGTACAGACGTGGAATTGATCTATCCTCGCGTGAGTCTCCTAGAACGCGACAGCAAACTCTGTCATGCATATCCAATTCGGCAGCAATGCAGCATAGAATTACCTCTTACCTTTGTCCAAAACATTGTACAGAAAAATGTCAAAAGGAAGCGGTGCGGCGTCTTATAGTAAAGACCCATCTAAACCTTGTAAGTGGAATTTTACATAAGCTTGATTTTAATGTAAATCGAATAGTAAATGACAAAAAGTCCCTTGGATATAACGTGTTATATCTGCGTGAATATAAAGTTATCCTGTCGTGTATCGTTTGGTTACAAAACCTTGACAAATAGGATAACGCATCAACATAATTATCCTCCGGCTATTCAGATGCATCATCATTACCATCAGCAGCAACCAGAACACGTCCACAAAAAGACATTTAAAGGAACAAGAATCGCGACTGCCAACTGAAAAGAAAAAAAACAAGGCTAGTTAGTTGCCACTCCTACAATCGAGCCCCGTTACTTATTGACTACATTTTAGCCACTATTTTAAACGCGTCTCGACCATAGAACCGGCTACTAACTGGCCTTATTATTAACGACTGCCAAAAAAGGAGCAGGTCTACAGTTGTAAACCTGTATGCTTTTTTGTGTTTGTACTTGTACTTCCGAAGTGGTTCCATCGTCACACAAATTGTGATCTGATGATGGGATCTGGGAAACTCGGCAATCCTCATACCTTATGTGCTCAGGTGATGATGATAAGGTTCTTGGCTGGATTAAGGTAGAATCGCTAATTGAAAACAATACTATAAAAACTATTTGCTATTCCAAAGCGCGTACTCAAAACGACACCACATGACACCAAACCGTCGCACAGAGCCTTGGGGAAAAATATTTTTTTACAAAAGGTAAGAGGTAAGGTCTAAAAAGTATGCAGTAAGTGCCTACGCGATTTCTGCGCCTGCGCCAAATTTAGCGAGCGCAAGACCCGCATGATTCTGTCGAGAGGCCCTTGACCTTATATATTGATTCCGATATATAGATTTTACAATTTTAATGTTATACACCAGGGGTGCCCACCCGGTCTATGGCAATCTTAGTGTATATTCACCGGTATCATCCGTTTACTCCTAGCGCTCCCAACTGATTGATTGCGCTCATAAATAAGAGCTATTTCTGATTAATATTATTCATTTGTTTATTTTTTACATGACGACCGGCTGACTCAGTTGGTCACGTGTCGGTTAGGCGGCATGTTACGCCAGAGGTCGCGGGTTCAAATCCCGCATAGGACTTACATAGGACATAGGACTTAACAATCTTAAAAATATATAAACTTTCTTAATTTTATAAAATAATATATTTCATATATTTCCGTTGTCTAGTACCTGTCACACACACAACGTCACACAAGTCGTAGCGGTACATACCACAGGGCTACGCCAACGTGGTGTGAGATAAGTCTAACTCCACGAATATTATTATTATTATATTATCTCTATGACTTCCTAATTCGACAAAACATGACAACTTAATAGGCACAGTATTCTCATATAAAATTGCTGGCCAAAGGTTGTTTAGTTACAGGTATGACTTTTTCTAAAAAGAGAACTACCTTTGCTGAGATAATATTCTAGACGTACGGAATTCGGAGGAAATACGATTTGACAAAAACTAAGGTCAAACAAAAGCATTTAAAAGCTTTGGAGTTATCTTACACTAACTTTAACGTTAACATACTAATGCTTTAACGATTAAAAATGCGTTAAAAGGTTTCTGTCGGTAGGTATCGTCAGTAGTGCCGTGACACTAAACTTGACATATCGACATGTAAGAAAAAAATATAAATAAGATTTTCGTCGTATCGGTTATTTTACAACGTTCAGTACTTTCATTGAAGTGGAAATTTCCTTACCAGCTTCAGTCAGGTAAAAATATTGTCTGTCCGTGTCAGAGTTGTGTCAGCAAACATGCAATACGTAGCACAACACTAGTGCTTCGTAGCTGCCACGAATTTTAAGTTTCTATTACTAGTTCCAAACTAGTATAGGTTAACGAACATAATATTTAGGACAAGTTCTGGGGTTACACTTCATGTGGACATAGAAAGCCCATCCAAATATTCATGGGGAGTGAAATTATTATTGTAAGTGTTATTCATCAGCACAAAGTACTTTTGGGCATATTATGTTGCATTTTCATAAGTGTAATTGGAAAAATAGTATTTATTATTATTAATTAGGGCTCCAGTTATGCCTGTACGTACCCTCCGTTTCGCACATCTCATAAAGCTTAGCTCAATATCGTAATCCCGATATAACATTGAGAAATGTTAAGTCGGGATTTTTATAATTTTATACTTAGTATTTTTTGCTAACTTCTAGCATGATAAATAAGCATAATGTATTTTTATATATAAATAGTAATAATGTATTATTGATAAATGACGTCTCCCTAAACCTGAAGACAAAAAAGTCTTTCGTAGTCATTCGAACTGCTAGGGCTGGACAAGCGCCGCCAATCAGTAGTAGGTCCCTCCGAATTAAAAAAAAATTATAACTGACATGATAGTTAATTATTAGTTCTTCGTGAATATATTGTGAATATATACCAACTCAAACTGGAAATTTCGTATATTAGGTCCTTACATATGAAATTGGCGTTTTTTGTACTGGCCACTTTAATCACGAGTTTCTCCTCTTTCAACCAAGTTCAAATGTGTACAGCTACTTGCTCATGTATTTGTTCTTCGATGACCGTAATTCAGTCGTTTCTTTTCTCCTGTTTTTTTCTGTTTGCGTCACTCATTTTACAAACTGGAAATATTTCAAATATCGTATTATTTACGAATACGATTTCCGCCACTGGCACTAGTGCTGCGGAAACGACTCCAAGGGTGTATGATGTGCAAATTGACAAAGCAAATTGGGAAGATTAAAAAGCTTGAATTGACTGAAGCAACCCAGCAAACGGGCGTTGACTGCTGCGTTAAATTACTAAGCCAGCGCAATAATGAAGGTATTTTATTTATTTTATTTTATTGATTCACTAATAACAATTACAAAAATTACTTATTACAATTTACACTATTTTCATTGTCATGTTTACATTTGTATGTCAATTACAGGTGTATACAGCATTCATAAAAGTACGTAACATATCTACAAATTACAATTAAAATAATAATATTTTGAATATGGATTAAATAAATAAGAAAATATAAAAATTATAATGCCAATAGAAGATCATTCAGGAATACAGATATAAACAGATGTTGGAATAATAAATTAGTAAATAAAAATGAAAGTCAAACTTATATCTAACATAAGCATACCTAGGATTACAAACATTACATTTAGATTTCAAAATAAAATAAAATAAAAAATATATAAGTAAATAAGTAAATATTTAAATAATCGTTCTCATTCTTTTTTAAATTTGTTGGTTTTCGTTAAAGATGTCTGCGTTAGTTTTTGCCTGTAGATCGTTATAGAGGGCTATCATTCGATTCATGGGTTAAATCCTATCCACATTTGTGCGTCTTAAGTTATTAGCAAATACTTTTGTGGCTGGAAATCGGGGCACATTTATGGATAAGAGACCGAGAGTGCTGGGTGCTGACATGATTCCATTTGCAATTCTGAACCATGTAATAGCGTTCGTAGCTACGTGTCGCTCCTTCAGTGACTGAAACTCAAAATAATGAAGTTTGGATTCATAGTAAAGCGTTGTTCCATTTTAATAAAAGTTTGGCAATATGAACTAAAAACAGGATGGACGTCACGTTTCAGGACTTTAGAGAATATGTTCGAAATAGAAATTGGTCTGTAATTTTGGACACTCATTTTAAACCGAATAATTAATTACCTGTTATGAAAATGGATTCTTTACAATAATTGGAAGCCCTCAACGCAATGTTTGGATCCTGGCCAGCCAGCCAAATCCTGCCCCAATCGAAAATTAACCACAACAAAGTTACTAGGTTAAGTTAAGTTAAATTGCCGGCACTCGTCCACCAAACGCTGTAAGCGTACTACAGCTTCACGACAACGCTAGACCACACACTGCGCAAAAGACGGCTACCAAATGAGAAGAGATTCTATTGGACATACTAAAAGTCATCCTGCGTACTCGCCGGACCTTACTCCAACAGATTACCTTTTTTTAATCGTAATTTGGATAACTTCTGGAAAGGGAAAAAAATCAACTCGAATGGGGCAGTCCAAATCGCCATCAAAGATTTTATTCATTCCCGTTCGACTGGTTTTTTTTTAGTAAATGGATCAATGAACTACCTATGAGATGGCACAAGTGCATAGAAAACAATGGCTCATACTTATATTAATGAAATATATTATATTAAAGAATATTCGCCTTTTTGTTCCTCCCATACAAAACACCAATTTAATATGTAAGGACGTAATTATGACATAAGCGGAAAACTATCACGGTTCACTGTTCATTTCTGTTAAAAAGAAACAGCAGAAACAACAAATCAGCAACAGCTGCCTATTACGTTTATTCTCACTTAATCTCACTTAATATAATATTTACTTATAAACTTAGGACAAGAATATATATATATTTATAAATTAAGTCTTCGGAATTCCAAAAATTTTATAATTTTAATTTACACTAAAATGCTGCGCCATGTTTATCATACAAAAATGTAACATTTTTGTACTCATGATTGTCATAAATATTAAAGTTTGTAGTTTATTACTTCAACTACATACGTAGATTTTTTAACACTACTAATAAGTACTTCATAAGTAGATTTATTGTACTACTAACAGCAATAAATGGTGACCAATATTCTCTTTTTTTTGGTGTAAACACACTTCGTTAGGGAGCGTTTGCAGCAATACATATTATTCTTGTATGAGTGAAATGATAAGGTTTACTTGTCATTGCATAGCACACTGTTAATGGTTTTTGCATGTGTCATTGCTGAATGGCAGATAATTTGTACCGGCATATCCTGTGGCGCAAACGATACCACTGCAAAATGTCATCTATGGTGAAGCGTCTCATGTGGTCTATGAGTAGCAGGTGCCCAGTTGGATGGGAGGAGGAAAGGAGGGCAACACATCTAAATGACAATAATGCGTATGTCTATGAGCGTCAGTAGTCGTTAAACGGCTCAGAATCCTCGTTTGCCCCCTATACAAAAAACGGAGTGTGAGTTTCTGGTAGGCTATTGAAGAGAGAGGCTTGAGTAGGCAACCAGTCTGGCATTATATATAAGGTGGGAGCTGATGATCATGTGCAGCGCTCGCCGCCAGAAGGCTCTGAATACTCACTTGCTCCTATATCTACTATAAAAAATAGAAGTTATGGGCGACCTCCAGAACGACGATAGAAGAATTAAAAGGTACAAACAAAATTTTACATTTGTCTACAATGGAGCAGACTACCTTTAGCCACCTATACGTAACTTTTATATTATATCTTATGCTATAAAATACTATGTGCCATTTAACAGGGGGAGAACATAAATATTTTCTTATAACATATTTATCGATAAACAACACACGACTCTATAAAAGTGTAGTTCATTAGGGCCGCATTAAAATCACATGGCATTGAACACGAGGTTACGTCCACAGATAAAAAATATTGTCGACAACTTTTCAATGTCAAAAGTGTGGACGTATGAGAAATTACTTTATTTACGTCGTGCTGCGTTTTAAAATATGATGACAGCAGGAACGGAATGATGTTAAAATGATTAATTATTTAAATATTATCATTAAGTAGACGATTATTATTTGTATGTAAATTAAGTGGGCGTAATAACGATACAAGAATCACACTTCAAGAGACCACAACGAGAAGAAACGTAGAGAGTGTAGTCATCGCCACCACTCAAATTCCAGAGACGGCTATTATCATTCTAAAAAAAAGAAATAAGAAGATCGTAATGGCGGGCTGTCACACTAAATGTCAACCCTTCAGTCAGATTATAGAATTTACCATATTTCATTACGGCTTGCCACTTTAAATCTAGGGCTAAATTATTTTGTGGCGGGCCAACGATTAGCCAGATTGCTAATAAAGCTAGCCTTATTGAAGTAAAGAGAATTATTATCCGCCTGTTTGAGGCGTTTTAGTTACTCACTTTAATACTCGCGGCGTTGCATCACATTACAACAACAATGGCGCCGATTGTAGAATACAGAGAAATAGAAAAACTATGTCCAGATAGGTTCGAAGGTTTAGGCGGGAGCGTAGCTCTAAAGCTAAAGGACTAAGCCTTCGTGGTTAGGTTATTTTTTTTAATTGCACTGAAAACTTGGCCCAACATCATACCTGTATCGATCACTATCACTGCCTAAAATCAGGACATTTAATGAGGCTAAACATCAGCCGCCATATTGAAGAACGTCTCGCAATGACAATCCGACAAATCGTTAGATCGCCACAAAATCAAACGGCCCTGTTTTTGAAAATGGCTAGCCGTAATGTTGACACCATTGACAGTATACAAAAATCTTGCGCTCTAATATTCTAAAAGCTAACGTTTCGCCCCGACTTCGCCCTGAAATGACAGGGACCGGATTTTCTCCTTAACAAATTGTAAAACAAAACCTCCCTCGGGAATCAATGTATCGCATATTTGTGACCATATCAAAGTCCGTTTATAAGCTTTTGAGAAAATCAATCACACACACATATTTGAGCATTTTGATTTATAATATGTACTGATGAATACGCTTCACTTTAACTGATGTAAAATATCTACTGAAAAGCGTCAGATATTGCGGATTTTTTTTTATTGAATAGGGGGAAACTAGAAATCGGAGCCTTTTAACGACTATCGGCGCCCATGAACATTCACATAGTTACTATGCCGATATAGCCGTTGACCCATTGGGGGGCTGAAGGAGGCGTTGCCCTCCTTCAGCCCCCCCAATGGGTCAACGGCTACTCGCAAACCGCACTTAAGCTATAAGTGAGCGACAGGTACCTCCACGGTCGTGCCGGCCCAATTCCTTTGCTTAGGAGGATGTAGTGTCATACAGCATGGCACTACCTCTTCCAAAACTGTAACAAACGTATTGGGCCAGCACGACCGGGGAGGTACCTATCGCTGACATGATACCGCCGTTAGGTGACATATTCGCTGTCGCGTTTAGCGCGGCTGGCAGTAGCCAGTGACCCATTGGAGATGACGAGGAAAAGAGGACAACGCATCTGCATAACAACTACGCATTGGGCATCGATAGTTATCAAGTGGATCTGGCTGTTCGTTAGAAACAGCCTATAACTTAAAAAAAAACAGCGGTGTACAAAATCAGCGCGACTCTTTGCCGCGCTTACATCGCTAACTTCGCCTGCGTCTCATGAACACGTATGGCAGTTGCATTACATAACGCCATGTCAGTAGTCGGTCGTGCAAGTTCTTGCCGCGCGGGATTGCATCCGTGGCTACAATAAGGTTACATAACGAAGGTCGACTCTCAAGGTGACGCTGGTCGGAACAATTACACGTTTTGACGTAAATTACTATATAATAAACATCATATCCTTATGTGTTTGTGATTGCTTTTTATAGCAGCCAAGTCTTGGTGATTACCGCATAAATATCCGCACAACTGGAGGCGGATTACTTGTTTTCCTGCACTTTCTGTGGGAATTAATAATGTCACTCTACCCGAATTTAGAATTTAGAGGGCTCTTCTGCGCAAGTTTATTTCTATTTTTTATTTTTAATTAGGACAGCAAACACCTACTAAAGAGGTTACAATGTTGCGCCATCGACATTATCCACATGTTAAAACATATGGATGTACATTTTGATTTGTTAAATAATTGGTCCAGAAGAGGCGCCAAAAATAGAGTAACAAAAACTAGAAACAATGAAATACACACAATAGACACTTAACATAATGATGTCATTGACGAAAATAAGAAAATATAAATAAATTTAGGATTCGGATAAGGTGCCTATGGAGTTAATTTAGAAATAAGAAGCTTTTTGTATTTACACACGGAGCTAGAGAATATGTTTATGTCTATAAAGTTAGTTTAATTTTTCTTACTTAAACTTGGCACCTTCAAATTACCAGATTAATAACTAATATGTTATCCTTCTTAGTTAATAAAACTTCAAGTACAAAAATTGGTTTCCACCATATCCATTTCTGATTTAAGAGACATCTCTATAACATAAATGTATGTTAAAATGTTTTTTTGTTGTTGTTACGGACACGTGCCACTTATCTCCAATAGGTATGAGATCTAGTGCAATTACTTAGATATATCTGGAGGTCACCTTGGAGGTCAGATCTTAAATAAAACCTGCTTGGCTTAAAATAAAATAAAAAACTGTAGTTATACCCAGCAAGTTAGATAAATATTTTATGATTGTTTATTTTATTTTTTCTGAACTTACCTATATTTAATGTATACTGAACTCGTTTCCGAATAATGAGTCTAGAAACATGCTGTTTCTCAGTTTACTTAACTTTATTTTTTTTCCGAGGGACTGGTGACGATAGTATTTCATTTGCCAATATCTCGTACTAACGACGACTTTGGAGTCAACTAGTTTAGGGAAACGAAATACTCTTTTTCCGCAGGTAGGAAGAGGTGTGCGGGGTCGATTGTGAGCGTACCCTATAGTAATTAAATGTAATTCTATCAAACAACTTAACACCGAAACTTTTCGTCCCCCGGGCATGATCCGCTCCGTGACTCATTCATTCACGTCAAGGGCCATTTTAGCCCCAGCGCACGAGTTGCCCACGACGTCAGAGTCGGAGGATGAGGGACCCCGCGGTCTCTCTGGCGATAATAATAATAGTTAAATTAGCTATTATACACATTATCATATCGAGATGCTGTCCCTCCCATCTGTGGCAGAATGAAAAGTGGAAGGTTTCTTGTCCAAAAATACTGACTTCAGGATCATAAATTTATCAGTCAAGTTTAGAGTCGTACGGCCTCTTCAGAACTGTCAGAAGCTGGTTGGGTAGATATAGTTTAACACTTTCTTCTATCGCTGCAGCGTTGTTATTGTTATTATTATTTTATTGAGGTAACGGTATAAAAATAATAACCACATTATGATAAATTTAATGTCCATTTAGGGAAACCCGACGTCCATAATCATCATTGGAGGATTGGCAGGAAGTCAATTTTCCCTCTGCCCCCTTCTGATGATGGTGAGTATGGTGTTTTGTCTGCCAGAAGAATACCACCAGAGGCCGACCGGGTAGGTAAGTACCTCTCACATAGTATATACCACCTTAAAGTGACAGCTAAACTGACGCATTTCTTACAGTTTCTGAGTTTCTGGTTGTCCACTGGACGGAGTGCAACACATGTGCGTTATGTCTATGCGCGTTTACAGTCCAATAATAAGAGGGAGAATATTTAATGACTTCGATGATCCTACAGAGAGGATTGGTAACCTTCACACGTTGTCGACATATCACTTAGCCCTAAGCGCTAAGCATGTGGTTTATTCTTCAAACAAGATTGTGTTTAACAGGAAGTTGATTGCGTTTACGAAAATACCAGCCGAGTGCACTCGGGCGCACCCAGGGTTCCGCACGTATCTACTACTAAAACTACTTATAAAGGTTGATAAAACCACTATCTATGTGTGAAATATGACGATGTAGTTGTTTAGCCGCACCGTGTACAGTAACAGGCGTATTGAAAACAATTTAACATTTCCTTGTGTTTTTCCTTAAGGATAAGAAGCCGCGCTTCCGCCGATAAATGTGTGTGTGTGTGTGTGTGTGTGTGTGTGTGTGTGTGTGTGTGTGCGTGCGTGCGTGCGTGCGTGCGTGCGTGCGTGCGTACGTGCGTGCCTGCGTGTGTGTGTGTAAGTCTCTGTGTGTGTGTGTATGTGTGTATGTATGTGTTATGCATTACAAAATTGTGTTTTTTAAATTGAATGAAATTTTATAATATTTTGTGAGACATTTGCTGCTAAACTAACTACTAACGGTAATTTTTCATTATAATCAATACATAAATTCTTGCGATATATATCACTACTTTTGTGCAGCGCAGTGTGCAGTAAGTAAATCCATATCTACTTCAAGTTTAGGCTATCTTTCGCGCAGAGGGCTAGGCGTAAAACAGCTGTTAAATCAGGGGGCACGGCGGTACTCTGCCAAGGCGAGCGAGACAGCGAAGCAGTCGTACCGTCTTTTTCACGATGCGTTTCATTTTCGACCCTCTACAACTTTGTCGTAGATGAAACCAGCAGCGCGAATTTTTAGTTTGCCGGCACTGTATACGGAATTATTTACATTTCGTTAATGTTTAACTGGTACTTTACGAATTATAACTACTCGACTACTCCTGGTCATCTTCGCAGGGCTTCTGCGAGGGCTACGGGCACCGAGGCGAACCTCATAACCCGGGGGGATCGCGAAGGGACAACTATACCTTCGGTAACCGGGCCGCAATAAATTTGCGGGTTTGCCATCGTAGCTTATGGGATCACGAAGTTTCTTAATTTTGTCACTGGCTGGCTGACTGGCTGATATAGAAACTTCTAATTTAGAATTCAATTGGTTTTTATTCCACTTACATCAACTGCCTAATTAACTTTACAATCTCATACTATTATATAGATTATTACAAATTGATATTTGCAGTACATGAATGAGTGTACCTGTATAAGTTAAGTAAGAGGTGGTGTCGTGAGATGTAGCGTCGTGATGCATTCTGTGACAACTATGCTGTCGCGATTTGTGCGGTTTGTGAGTTGTAGTTGTTCCGTAGGCCCATTGTAACGCAGGGGACAACAAATGGAGAACAATCCATCTGTCTGTTCCAACAGCAGTTCTCAGCCACCTTAACCTATTCGTCAGCCCACTGTCCAAAATATATCCCAAGTTAGAATAACTTACGCTGAGTCGAAATTTAAACGATGAGTCTTATCCGTCGTAATTCGTATCTTCGTGTATTTTATTTATTTCGTTTCGCCTTGTAACTCGAGCCGACCTCAGCGCTCGAAGGTCAAACCGAAAAGGTTTTAACGAAACTCGCCAACCGCATCCATCATGGAATAATATTCATCAACAAAACGACTTAGCAGGCTGCAGGGCTGTCCAACTATCAAATATGGATAAAGATTATCATCTATCAGATTGTGACAGCGACTTCGCATGTGTTGAGCGTTATTACTGGGTGCTCCGGGCAAAATCTATCCCAAGGCATTGAGTTACAGATAGTGCCATGCTGCATTGCAGTGGAATTGGGCAATCACAGCCGCGGAGATACCTCTCGCTCAGTTGACACCGCCATGAAGTGAGACTAAAAAGCTATTAACTTCTTTCGGGATAGATTTTTTTTATATTATACCAGACTGTACTTACATATCAACCAACTCCTGCCAGTAGTTCTTTCCGAATGAGTAAGATATAAACACATTAGTAGGATTTGGGACTCGTGAGTTCAACCTTACCATCACATCACACAGAAGCTCTTTGAATTTTTTTCTCGTTTTAGTGACAGCTTAAGGTGGAAAAGTGGGATTTGGAATGTGTTTTAGTCGAATGTGTTTAGTATTTATCTATATTGTTACCAACTAGAAAAGTAATGCATACGTTAAGAAAAGATAAGTTAGCTACATATTTGTAATATACAAATTTGCTCATTTCAACTATCTTTCGCACAGTAAATTTAGTTGACGACTAAACTAACTGACTGAATTGGAACACATTTATTTTTATCGCAAATAAAATCTCATATCACCAACTTTTGTCAGTCTACCGCTGAAAGATTGCACGCAGATTCTGTAGGTAATATCCAAAGTAAATCGAAATATGCGCTGGTTTAATATTTAGCTTCGATTAGTGGTAAGTAAAGAAGGTTGAGCACCTCTATCATTCTTTTTACGAACGTTTTAGACGCAGGTTATACCTGCAAGTTTTGTTGTTTTTTTCTACGGACCATAAATAGTAAATACTCAAAAAAGACGTAAACAAGTGAAGGGATGGATGTATAAAACAGGTAGGACACATTTCG
The DNA here is from genome assembly GCA_017140195.1 of Eumaeus atala. Taxonomy (NCBI): domain Eukaryota; kingdom Metazoa; phylum Arthropoda; class Insecta; order Lepidoptera; family Lycaenidae; genus Eumaeus; species Eumaeus atala. The sequence continues at coordinate 702,340 of JAFELO010000381.1, read as the reverse complement.
GTGATTATGTTACACATGTTTAGTCTATGGTTTGTATTTTTTATAAAGGGAGATTGAGTGATATTCTGACGAAAGTATTTCTTTTTTAAATTGGCAAAGGACTGAATTTATTAAGTTGTGCTAGGTTGTAATTTATTCCTTTCAATGGTTGTATTTATTAACTAGAGAGCATACATATTCCTTAAAGGCCGGCAACACGTCTATAGGACGCCTAGACTTGCAAATGTCTACGGGCGGCGGTAGTCACTACCACCTGCTCGTTTACCCCCTATCTCATAAAGAACTAACAATTTTAGTAACTTTTGGAAGAACCATATAATAAGTAAGTGATAGTTTTGAGTAACAATGTACATTATAACTCGAAGGATAGGCAAACTGTACTTTGATCTTAGGATCACAGTAGGTACCTAGGTCTACTATTATCCTAAGACCAACCAAATATCTAGTTGGAAGCATTTGAATTAAACAAACAAATATTTATACATCTTTTTTACATGGTCAGCTAGCAAAGAAAATTTATACTTATAATATGATAAAAAGGAAACTTCTGACTGTTTGTTTGTTTGCATTGAATAGGCTCTGAAACTGCACCGTTTGAAATTTTTTTTTTGCCATTTGAATCTTACATTATCTGTGATTAACATTGTCTATATAACATTTTCTAATTGATTATTATGAGAACTTCGATAATGTAACCAAAGTGTGAAAAGAATATCAAAGTAAATCCTTATTCAGATGTAGAAATTATTGACAACTAGCTGTACCGACAGTGGTTGTTCTGTCATAAGTTTTATTTGTTACCGTTGTGACGTGCCGTGTTTAAGGGGGAAATGCGTGCGAAATTAACATTTATAGTTTTATATTTTTATAAATCAATTAATTTTTGATATATTTTGTCAAATCTCCGCGGGAAGCCGATACGGATTGCTAGTTTAGAAATAAATTGACATCATCTAAATATCGATTTGATACCAATTCATTAGGTGATGTCTATCAATCATTTTTGACAGACGTGTTTCGTTTCATGCATCTCACATTCTTTACAATTTTTTTTATTTATTTACTGTTATCTAAGTTAATTTGCTTTAAAATTTTTCAATAATAAATATTTTTGTACTAACATTTTGTTATTTACTTTTATTCCAACTTTTTATAGTTTAAGTGTACAAACTACAAGTCTTTCGACGACTATAGTCACGCTCATAGACACCAGCATTATTCTCATCATGCTGATGAGTTGCTCACCTTTCCTCTACCGTCCGATGAGCCACCGGCTACTCACAAGATGCACGAAACGCGACAGCATCGCTGTCACATTACTGCGGCATCATGTGAGTGAGGTACCTCCCCGGTCGTGCCGTCCCACTTCGGCTGCGATGCAACATTACATCTCACAAAAGTACCATAGTTACTATTACTTGAGTTACTTGAATAGCTAAGTAATTTCAAGTTTATCTGGCATGTGCCAGATAAACTTGAAATTATGTGTGTACATAAAACGACTTGACTTTTATACCAAATTTAGTGTTATTACAATAACCTTGCAAAATTAATGTCCCTAGATATTGGCTGTTGCGTACCTCGTTCTCGGAAATGTGTATACGGCTATGTTTTATGACGGCGAGTATTAATCGTAAGCTTGAGGCTCCTAGTGGCAGTAGTTTTGTAGTAAACACCAGTTCAGTAATACTCGCAAATCACGTATAACCTTTGCTACTCCTCTACACAAAAGTGATTTACAATAAACCTGATATAATTTACGGGCTACTTAATCCTGAACGGTTCAGCTTTAGTGGTTCGAGTGGGGATCCTTATCTCCCCATCATTGTTCAAGCCTTTGTCGAGGTGGTGCGCCTCAATAACCTGGGGTGAACCCAACACCTGGAGAAACGCCAATTGAAACGAGGGGGCTGCTCTTTATACCCCTTGTGTTTTATAGGATGAGAGGACTAAAGAACAGGAGGAGGAGGCACTCTTTGTACCCCTTTTGTAAGAAAAGGGGGCCAAAAAGGAGGAGGATTTTAATACTATAAATTAGAAAAAGTACCTTCTCGCCTATTATCCCCGAAGAGGTAGGCAGGGATGTGCCAGTACATCCACAACTCGTAAGTCCAGTAGATATACTAGAACACCCACGATTAACCAAGGTACTGAGGCCCATCCCCACCATGGTTCAAGCCTTTTCATGCTGGTGGGGCTCAGTAGCAGTAGGGGTGATTCGAGACACCTTGGGCGAAGCCAATTGAACCGAGGAGGTTGCGGCTCTTAGTACCCCTCCTATAAGAAGAGGGGACTAAGGAGCAGGAGGAGGTGAGGCTCTTTCTACCCCTCTTATAAGAAGATGGGACAAAAGAGCAAAAAGGGGCGAGGATGGGAACCTCACCCCATTGCACTGTCCCAAAGTCGGTGGAGTTGTCATGTGGTGCGGGACAACCCCATCTGTGGAGTTGGCGTCGGTCCCTTCAAGGGGCTGACTTGCCGCCGAAGTGCCCTGATGATTTGCTGTTCCGGGGCACCTCACCAAAGGCGGCACTGATGGCACTCGCGGTGGTTTCTGTGGGTATTCGGCAGTATCATGTGCCGCGAGCCCCACGCACCACTGGACTCCACCCATGGCCAGTGAAGGCGCGTAAATGCGTTTCCCCGCATCAAAAAAAAAGAAGGTACTGAGGCCCATGACTCTGTTTTTCCAGTACACAATACAGGCGTATGCTAATGTAAATGTAAGGTGTTGAGACCGTGGTGTTATTACTGTCGTTCGATAGCTCTTTTGGAGGCGGATCTTTGTGTGAAACAATTTTTCTGGTGTATTTTTGTGGCTCGGCTCTTGTACTGGGAAAAATATAAGTCGTCGATATAGACTTGTCCTGGTCTGACCGTTCGGTCCCGGGGCAGGGGTGTATAGGCGACTTGCTTGTGGCGTTGTTTTTGTTTTCATTCTTTGTTTGGTGTTGTTCCGAGATTCGTGGTTGTGTGTGTGTCTGTGTCGGACGTGTGTGGTGGGGTTTCCACAGTTTGTTTACATCACATTTTAATTTAGTGAAACTTCTGCAGGAATTGTGTTCGATGTGTTTGTGTGATTTGTTGCGGTTCTGTCGTTGTGTACGTTTTCTATTGCGTGAGGGTGGCCCCCATCACGGAGATGCTCCAGCCGGACTAAGTGGTGAGGATCGTCGGGGAATCGTGTCCCGACACACCCGTGGGCTTCATGCCTCCCAGGATGGCTCGGCAGACGTCCGACGAGGAGGGTGTTCCGCCACCCGTCACGGAGACTGAAATGGAGGTGATTCTGACTCGCCTCCAGAGTAAGAATCTAATAATAGCTATCTCTCTCGTGTACCTCTCAATTCCCGGGGGCATGGAAGGAGGGTCGGCTCTGCATGCCTCCAAAGGCAGGGCGTGCCCTGGACATGGCGTCGTCGGTTCGAACGGTGGTACTACTTAGCGAGACTGGGAAGGCTTTGGAACGAATTGTGGCCTCCCGTCTCGTTCGAGCACGGGACTCGGATTCTCGGAATCACAGCTCGAGTTCAGGGCACACCGGTCGACGATCGATACCCCCAAGCGCCTGCGGGCGGTGACGGGTGAGGCGGAACACAGGGGGGAGGTGGTGGTCGCGGTGTCGTTGGACATCGCCAACGCTTTCAATAGTCTCCCGCCCTACCGGAGGCCGCTCTGCAAATCGGAGAGGAGAGGGTCAGGTTGAGCCTCCACATCAAATATCGGGGGCTCATCCTTGACGGAGGGTGGACCTTCGGCCCACACTTCGCTATGGTGTGACCGAAGGTCGTGAAGGTACTCCGGTGTCTGTAAAAGTATGCTGACGGCGACAGCCCCAGCCGGCGATCCCCCGTGGGAACTCGTGGCGGAGGTTCTTGCCGAGAGCTGCTCCTATGTCTCGGGTAGGAGGGCTCTTGGCCTGAACCCCACTCATGACGAGGCCCTGCGGGTCCGCCGGTTAGGGCATGTGGCGTGTCGACAGGGAGCGTGACGCGGCGGTGGACTAGGCCCAGCACACTCTGACACCGGGACTGAGCCCGAGATGGGCGGCGCTGCGTCACGATCTGACATCAGTTGTCAGAGGGGACTTGTCAAAGTCGAGCATCATCGTCGCGATGCTTGCAGGGACGAGTCCTACCCGGCGATGGCTTCCTTCTGCGAGACCGTCACGTCCCAGAAGGAAGCCGACGAGCGGGTGAGAGAGGAGGCTGCCGACGCGGCCTCTCCCCGCTGACGACGAACGGGGGTACGAAGGAGGCGCTATCTGCAGTGCCTTCAGTATTGTCCCTGTGTTCCGTGTCGGGCCGGGTTGGGAACCCGGTCCACTTCATAAAGACACGGCGTCGTGGGGACTGTCAAAGCGAAGCCGGACGGTCCCCGAAGAGGTGAAGTCTGTGCTTTTCGCCAAGGCCAGCCTGTCGCTGGATTCTGCAGACAACAGGACCCCTGTTGTCTGCAGAATCGGGGCCCTCCAATAATAGCAGCTGAAGGCTCCCGTAGGGGTTTAGTGGGTATTGCTACCGAATGGCCGAGTCCAACATTGGTCTGGGGGGTCTACCCGGGCTCCCAGGTATCATGCGTAAATGCATTCCCCTTCGTCACCAAAAAAAAAAGGCCCATGATGTCATAGGTGGCAAGCCTATGGCCACTTCGGGCACATTCCAATCCCGGACAATGTAATGCGTGCTCAGAATAATCTGAGAAATATTTTAATAAATAATAGTTGCCCGACCTGGGGATCGTACCCAGGACCCCACGTGGCTAACGCTCTTAACAGGCGACACCCGCACCGTCACACCACAGAGGCGGGGTCCTCTGTGTGGGGTTCGTCGGGCTAGCCAGACCAGGGCCAGTGATGGCGCGTAAATGCGTATCCTCGCGTCGCGTAACATAAGTCAGGGCCAGTAGAAACTGTATCAGCTCCGTACACGGCTGGGAATTACTGTTTCAGGAATGGGAATGAAGGAATGACGCGGTAACGTATAAGCGTTACGCTGAAACGTTTCACACGATTTGACAGCTCATATTTCATTCCTTCTGGCTTTGTGTGGGAATAAACTCCAATGAGAAAAAAAGTGAGCGGACGAAGATTGCAGTTGTCTGGTATATGAAGGGGCGGGTCTAAGTGCGGCTGGGACCGCGTCTCGCCTCGTGCCCTCGAGGTAGATATTCGGCCGTTTCCGTTCTCGAGGAGAGAACATCAATCGTGCTAGATGTCGGAATCAATAGCAATGAGTCTTCGATCAGTTGTATAGATCTAAGCAGTGATTACAATAAAACTACTTTAACGGACGTATCCCGTTCCGGATAGGTAAATAGTGAAGGTCATTCCGCAGTCTCTCAGGTGTGTGTGTGATAGACATTTCAAACTTCTATTTTACATCCTTAGGGATGATCTTATTAGATATTCTTGGTCTTTAGTGGGTAAAACGAGCAGTCGGATCTTTTTCGTTACTACCGTATAATCTACTAAGTATATAATTTAATGTTCTAATTGATGTACTTTATCTTATATGTACAACTCTCGTATCACAATTTTAGTTACCTTACTCCTCCGAAACGCCTTTACCGATATCCTCTTACGACCTATTCTTATACGTTACCAAACGATGACAGAGTTGCAGGCGACCAGTCGACAGTGCAATAGCACCAATGGGCGGACGGAACGGTGCACCACCTTCTCCCACGCTCACATCTCTCTTCATACGAGCACGCCGGTTGCGAATACTCTTCACACCATCTTCGGTCAGTTGTTAGTTGTTACAGTTAAGTTTAGATATACTCTATATTATGAAAGATAATTTATTGGTTTGTCCTTGCTTTACGCAGTACGATTCATCCACAAACGTCTGCTTATCGACAAGTTATTATGTTCAGCCATGCATCATGATGTAACATAGTTAAAGCTCGTGTTTTATGAAGCACTTACGAGTGTCATGGGAGAGGAGGCTCGCTTTGACCTCGCTCGCTACCTGTCTCTTAGAAACATATATGTACTTGTGCCGTTTACATGTTTACCAGGCAAGCAAACAATGTTCAATTGTATAATGGTGACGTGGATGGATGAAATAGAATGACAATGAACTGGTTGTCTGTAAGTTGATTTCCGGGCAATACAATTTACGTGATAATAGTAGTCTAATTGATCTGTGAATGATCCGCCACAGGACCGGAAGAGACGACTTGTTACGATTCTCTCTTGTTACGATTACTCGGATTAGAACGTTACTATGACGTCATACTCTTTCGTGCATCTAGCTAGTGTTTATCTACTTACAAAAAGGATGGAATGTTCACCAAATTACATTTGTTAAGCATTCTAGCTTTCTTGGGATGCTTTCAGTATATTAGTGGCTTCATCATCAACATCATCATCAGCCGGGTGACATCCACTGCTGGATATAAGCCTCCCCCATACAGAGCCATTTGCTTCCAGCCTAACCTTAACCAAGTCTGTACCGGGTTAGTTAGTCGCTTTGGTTAGGTTTAGTTGGAACAGTTAAACACAAGCCTTTTATAAGTTACTAGCGATCCCCACGGCTTGGCTCGCGTATAATAGGGGCTGGATTGTTACCTTAGCAAATTATACACTAAAACCTTCCTCGGCAATTGCTCTATCCCTAGATGGAAACACAATGAAAAGCTTCTCTACGTTTCCATAGCATATTGATGTGTTCAGATGTGTAAAAAAAGAGGAGAAAGATGATGATATCTCATGGCACACCAGCTCGCTGTCCGGAAATCCGTCTCGCATCGCGCGATTCTAAACGATTTTCGTATGCCACGGACTTTCGCGGTATTTCCGAACCGGAACCGGTATTCTGATATTAGTTTGCAATTCCTCATATCCACATCCATAAACATTCTCGTCACTTCCTACTCGTCCCGTTTCCTACTCCTATCTTATTTGAGTTTATTTTTATTTTAAATTCATGTACCCTGTTGCGCATACGAAGGTAGTTGTAGCGAATCCCTTGAGCTGCCGGCGTTAATTTTATGAAAGGGTAACAAGTAGTTGCCGCAGTCAGCTGCCGACTCTGGAGTCACAAGAGCAGCTGCGAGCACTTAACTGGGAAAGATGTGAAGACAAATTTAAGACATCCTTAACTACTTGTTTTTTTTTTCTTTTCTGCCCTTTTTAATCCTTTTTGTATCATACGGTCTTATTCAAATCAATTAGCGGTAACAATTATTATACCTTGGCCACTCCTTACTTAGTCTATAAATCGATTGACCCGGGCTATCAAATATTGCCAGACTTTGCTTACAAAAATGTCGGACATAAACAAACACACGGTCAACAGTTAAGGCTATAACGACTTACCTATGTGTACAGAAACAATATAAAATACAACATAACAAAATTTATTAGGGTTCCCTTGGATTTAGTACTAGTATATTTATAGGTTTGGAGAAAATTCGGAGCGTCTTACGTACCTATATATTCGCCTAGCCGTTACGCAATCACCCTACGAGTCAATCTTCACCCCATCCTCAAAATATGCTACCGCTCTGCCTCAAGTAGATTAAAGAAAGAAGGAAGTACTGGGAAGTTAGGTACTTGGGAAAACTAAAGGCCGCTTTCTATACTATTCTACCAATCCATTGATTTGCATATATTACATAGAATTTCGACATAAGTAAGATCCGACGAACTGTAGGGGCGAGGGCAACAGCTCCGCCAACAGTAATAGGTCCCTCTGAAAAAAAAAACATAAGTTCCATACGAAAAATTCTATCTCCAGTTTCCAAATTCATGGAAAAATAGATATTGAAGATAGCTTTAACATACTCAGATCATAAGTGCTCTGTGGCGTGACTGTAGCACCCTGCAGTCGACAGTCCGCCCCAGCCAGATCATGAAGCTGCTCAGATCAACTAATGACGTAAGTTATGTTTCTATAAATTAGAAGAGGGAGGGGTCCCATCCATAGTTACGCCTCTGGCTACAACGCTGTTCGAGGGTGATATATTTGCAACCAGCATATGTTTGTAGGAAGGGATTTCTGCTTATGAAAGATGCTACACAAGTCGATAAGGATCGTGATGTATGATACTCTATACTGTCCGACTGCCCCATAAACTATTGGGCATCTGGCGTGGCAGACATTTCATCCAAAAAGGTCTTCCTACTCCTCCTATTTTGTTCTGATTGAAGACAAGTTTTAGCTTTTCCCTCGGACACCTTGTCATCATATTATCAAAGGGTTACAGTGTTTGGCTCTGTCGATGCTGGCGACACAGGAGTCTCAGCAATGGAAATGAATGGCTTAATACTCCAAACCCGTTTTAAAACGGCATCTGGCGTGAAGATATGCTCTCGTCTACAAGGTCGTGTATACGGAACCCTCGCGTGCGTCGAGACTCGCGCGGTGACCTCGGCGCAATCCTCGTTCGCTATCTGTCGATCAAATCGCGCTGACTTTAGATTATATTTTCGTTTTGTTTACTCTGTACACATGTCTTGATAACTCAACGTTTGTATCATTCAAAGATATTTCTTTTGCTGTTTTATACTTTTATTGTCTACAGACCGTACAGATATTTTCTGTTTTATTGGAGTTTATTCATCAAGTATTTAGATGTGTACGAAAAAAAGTCAGGAGTTCACACCTGTTAAAATTACGTATTAATTATTTAGTAGTCTATAGTAGAATACCGATCGAGAAATCCAGAGTAATAACCGCGTAATGTCACAAAATACAAAATTATTATTTTTTTATTGTTTTACAATTTATTTATTTTGTTCAAAACAGGTCACATTATATTTCTCTACCGAACTGCATACCAGTTTGTCGGTAGATAGAGGAGGCGGAAGGAGGGCAACGCATCTGCGTGATAATAATACGAATGCCTATGGACGGCGGTAGTCGTCAAAGCGCTGTGATTGTTCATGTGCCCGCCTAAAGCTACTGTAAAAAAAAGACTCCTGTTCGTACTTAAAAATTACAAGTAAGGTTATGTTATCTGCGCAGGCTTAGGTTTGACACTCCATACCATTCCTACACATTGATAAAATCTTTAGAACTTACAAATTAGTCTCGATGAATTACCTTCATTTAAACCTGAGGGGAAAGTGGATGAGTACAGGTCCTTGTAGTCTAGACTGCGCTCGTTTCTCATTTATGTCAGCCTTTTCAGCCTTCTGTAAGATGTGAAATTATTAAAAAGAACCTGCCGCGCCCGTAGGTTCCATACTATTATCTAAAATTCTAGCAACTTTTTTTACACGGTACCTACCACTTCCTAAAATTATACAATCTCTTACAAATAGAGTTGCATTTGAGTTATTGGGTGTTATTCTATTTTGTTGTTTTAGCGATAGCTGTCTGCGATGCATTTGCTGCTTTAGCGATAGTCTGTTAAAATTTCATGTGTCTAGCCTGGTGACAGACAGATGGACAGCCGGACAAGACTCCGCGTCTTAGTATTTCGGTCCCGTTCTTCGCCTCAGTCATTTGACCTCTAGCACGGGCTCACGACAGCGACGCGCCAGGCGCGCTTAGTCCTCTGCACACAACCACGAACGATTCCGAACATAAAAATATTTTAGAAAGTACTGTTAGTTTTGTTAGCTTGTACAGTCAAAAGTACGTCCTCTGTCGAAAATTAAAAAAATGGGATTATAGAATACAATAAAACTACAAACGAAAATTAACATTGATAAGGCAGTAAAATTATAGTAATAGAACAAGACTGCAAAATGCCAGCACGGTTACAGCACAGTGCGCATAGGTGGAACATACCTGGGGGGCCGAGGGGCCCCATCTGATGATTGTGCCACGGACATCGAACGATGCAGTTACGCCAATGATAAGTTTACAGGCATCGCCTCAAGCTTTAGAACATAAATCCCCCATAAACCCAAACCAAAAAAACGTGGCAACGCTGGTGAATGCTGTCAGTTGTGTCCCTCCAAGCGAATGACCCAGCGTAATGTCCATGAAGTAGGCTTAAGAGTGAAGAACACGTGGAAGTCGCTACATCCAGCGGCTGTCATTTCCGTGGCCGGGAGTTCCGGCTGGGTACATGACCCCGTTTGATGCCCCGGCGTTGTCAGGGTTGCTCTAAGAGCCAGAGTAGCCCGTCTGTGACGAAGATCGTTCTCCAGCCGGGGCCCGACCGTTCGCCGGGTTGTCCAGTCGCGGACAGACCCGGGACACTCCATCACGGAAGCCTTCGCTCTTGCAATGGTTTGTGGTCGGTACTGGCATAATGTGCTGAGATCGACACACCCAAGGCCGGTTGAACAGTACGTAACAGCATGTTCATTGCGACAAAAAAGGATAATGGCCCTGAACATCAGTGTCATGTCTCTACCTAAGGGTCCGGTACGGCGGCCTCCTCTATTGGTTATAGTAATAATTAGTTACTAATATGAAATTAATCCATGTTATTGAGATCAATAAAAATCTTTCTATCTCTCTGTTTCCCATTGCTCCATCGCAAGCCATTCAGGTTGTATGTGATTGTCACCATTTGGACGGATCACTTGATTCTTAGAAGCGGTCTATTATTTGCAAACAAACATTAATATTATGCGTGACACTAGAAGTAATCCAAGTGATATTGAAGTTATAATACTGTGTAATATATGAGCTATTCCCGGTATAGGTGTCCTGTCCCCATACAGGCGGGATGACTGGCGCCAAGAACCGACGCGACGTCGCGGCGCCTGTCCCGACGCACCGCTACCACATACACTCGATTAGCACACGAATTCGACTCGTAAATACAAAATAAAATATCTTCCAATAACTTTGTAACATTAGCTACTTAGCGGATCAGTTTATTTAGTTACTTAACAAGATCAATGTTTCAGACGTTTTACAGCTAGTACGGTCACGGTTGAATCCTGTTATGCAATATTACTCTGGGTTACTATGGGTTGGACTGAGATGACCGACGTTCATTAAAAATACCTGAAGATTTATAATTGTTTAGTCGTTTGGTAGTAGTACCGATGGAAAATTTAAAGGGACACACAAACACTTCCATCAGGATATCAGCTCATAACTATTCAAATTATGAGCTGAAGTCCTTCCTTGCGCCATAAAAGAAATATAAATAGGACAAATTAATTCAACAATACTGATTCTCATTATTTGTTCAAATAGGTATTGTATATGATGGTTAGTACAATTTCTTACATTTCATATCCATGCAAGTTAATGCATGAAAATGGTATTACATTTAAGCACCATATTAACATATTCACGGCGGCTTCAATTTGCAGCTCTTATTTCCAATTGACCTATAAATACATCGTACTAATTTTGTGGTAAACGTATGATCCTACTCTTTTACACAAAAACTTATTTGGATGAAAATTGTCACGTTTATATTATCATCTGGAATAACACATATTCTACTATTTATCATTAATAATTAATGATTACTAAAGGATATATTTTCGCGAGTCATGCTGCAATATGAACATCAATAAATTCCAGTGTAATAAAGCGAATTAAGCCCGGACTAGAACTTAATAATTGTAAAGATAAACTTAACTGAAATATTCGATCGAGTTGTCGTGGTAGTTGTAATACAACCCCATGTGGAGCGTCACGAATTTGCTCGGGGTCACTTTCTGTTGGCTCAGTAAAGGCACCCCTTTTCCTGGAAACTGTTATATAACTCAATAGCTGGAACCGTTTGTTAGACGATCTCGTTTTCTACGACAATTATTGCACAATCAGTCTCATTATTTGGCTCGGGATAGCCAAATGGCTTATTAATGGTGTCCATGTAACGTTTTGAGGGCTCCGTAATTCAAAAGGAAAATACCCTTATAGGATCATTTTTCGGTCCGTCTGTATATATGTCGGGCCCTTATTCTCAGAAACACGTGGTAGGATCTTGCTGAAATACCTTTCAAATACTGAGATCTGAATTTTTAAAGCACAGAAAGTACTTACTCTTAGTGAACAATAACTCCGTGACACAGGGAATCCTAATGTAATAAATTTAAAAAACGAAAAAAAGTTAACGCAATGAAAAGAGATAGCAATCGCACGAAAATCAAATCATAGTAATTATATATCAGTTTAAAATGTTTTGTATCTACTTTAAAAATATTTAATATTGAATGTATTTTTGTAAACGGCAATAATGGTAATCGCTCTGTTGTGCTTGCAACACCGTTTTATAAAAGGCTCTAACTACTTGGGGGCTGGCACTTCCCTAAGCCTGAAAACACAAAAGTCTTCGCTAATCAGTCGAACTGTTAAGGCTGGACAAGCGCCGCCAATCCCGCCAAGTAGGTCCCTCCGATAAAAAAAAGAAAAGGGGGCCGGCACTTGTCTGTCGGCGTTCAGCGAGGTTGGAAGCACTACGGATTAATACCAGTAATTGTATGTAGAATGGTTCCAAAGTGTCGTGACAAAGTCGTGACTGTGTATTGTCATAAAGGATACTGAATCGACTAAAGAAGTGTTATTACAATAGTGTATTGGAATTTGACAAGCAGAGACCACTTAATTTCAGTAGGTACCTACAAGTAGAAGAATAAGTACGAAACTTGGCAAAATATAGTTTTAACACTGAAGAAACATTACAAACTTATTTAAAAAAGATCTCATTTGTTTTTATAGTATAGGGGGACAAACCAGATATCGGAGCCCTTTCACGACTACCGAAGTCCATAAACATCAGCATAATTACTATGTGGATGCGTTGCCGTCCTTTACCCCGATCAGATGGGCTACTCACAAATCGCGACACAGCGCCTACCTCCCGTTGACACGGAACCTACGGCGTGCGACTCCGACACTTGCCTGTACTTCACGCCTGTATTACGTAGCTCGGGGTACATCGGGCCACCCCGGGGCCCGCGTCGTGCAGGAACATTTTGGCTACAAAACAATCAACTGATAACCAGAGCAGATAAGATTTGCTCCCCGAAAAGGTCAGTTTGAAAAGAGTAAACTAGAGAGATAAAAATAGCCAGAAGCGACAGAAAAAGCGCCACCGATATCTGACTCACGCGCGAGTGGCGCCATCTGATTTACACCCGCCGAGCCGTGAGCTTAGAATATCGATTAACGAACTCTTAAAACATAAATACTGTTTCTAAAATGTATTTATCGAACATTTTTTTGAAAATTATATATCACATGTTTGTACACAAATCACGGAAGTAATAACATATTATTGTTTCACTTTATTAATATGTACTATACGCTTGTCGATGGAGCTCGTTCGATTTTCTAGTACGATGAACCGCTATGGCAAATGCAATAGCATCGCCTGTTAACCAGTAGTAGGTCCCTCCGAGTAAAAAAGGCCGTTGATATTGCTCCGCCATTCTTTCAGTTCCTTTTTCTTGTACTATAACAAGCAAACAAGCAATGGAAGCCTATAGAATTGAACCCATACCCATAGATATCCGCATAACTATCATGTCCTCCCCTCCAATGGACCACCGTATTACTTACAAACCGGACGGGACGCTGTCACTTTCCGACGGTGTCATGTGAGCGACACGTACCTACGGTCTACTACCTCTTACTGTTAAAATGTTGTAATAAGCTTAATAAATACATATCATTAAGTTAATAAATCATTTTAAAATAAAAGTATCATTAGTATGAAACTTGGCGGTAGGCGACAGATAATAATAATTAATATTGCCTCATTTAAGGAGATGTGTTACAGTGTATTGATAAATAAAATACTTCTTAATTTTTCGGCATCAAGTGGCCATGGAATTGTACACGCTGTTACCGGTTCTGGATAGATCCGGTAATGTGCGGAATGAAGTGTCAACTGATATCATCTGCTAAACTTATATTGTCGTCTCAGCCGAGTAGTACAAAAATTTGTGCCTAGAAATATTCTGTGACTTCAAACTCTTATTACGATGGGACGGCGATACGTCACGACCTGAGATAAATGAGGCGCAGACTGATAGCTTAAAGTGCTCTCCGAAGCATAGAGTGTCACCGCCAACTTCCTGAGTTCGGACTGTTGTTAGAAATTGAAAAATCCCAATTTTTGCTCTGACCCGGGACTGGAACCCGAATCGGAGCAAACCCGTCACCAAACCTCACGTCTGTGATTGAACATAATTAAAACTCTAGGTAGTCTTATCTACCGAAACAGTACCCTATTGTGGTATGCTTCCAGATTTGTAAGCAGAAAATCAGATGGCAATTCTATATCGCATAAACTCTGTGGTACGTTACGGAGTACTCGCCGTATAAATAGTCGAGCAAAAGAAACAGCCACAAGTTGCCATGTGTGCAGCGCGACCCACTGATATACGCAACTGGACAAGTCCACGTCAGGGTCAGGACACTTCATTTTCTTAATTTTTAATGTACGTAGGGTTCAGGTCACTGAAGTCGAGTGGAGATTTAGGATAAGAGCTCCAAACCACCGACGCAGTTGCGAGAGGTACATGCCGATAGTGGCTGCAGGCAGTTACTTGACATTACTCACATGATCAGAGTTACTATCGTTTCTATTGGAATCGCTGGCGTATCAGAAACGTGGCCACACGCGCTAGGCAAACTAGACATTTTAAATATTGTTCGCTATCGCTATGTTGTTGTTACTTATTGAGATCATTTACTACTAGACATTGTGCCAATTAACGATATCGTGGTGAAATCAGCGTGTTTGGTTTGTCATCAAGTCTTATTACTTCAGGTCTATCTTTGATATTTTTTAAGTTTGTCTTGATCTATATTTTATGCAAATTTAATTTGTATTTAATTTCTTTAGCTTTAAAAATAAAAAGAGCAAAGAACGTTATCCTTAGGCCAAGGTTTAATCTTATGGGAAGGGTATATCCATAGTTGTGGTCGATGTACCAACACTCGCATCTCAATTAGAAATACTTTTTTCTCGCAGATAATCCGCGCTGAATCACGCGGGTATTTTAGGCGAATTGATACATGTGCGGAGTGGTGGCGGCCATGCCTATAACATTATACTATCTGTGCCCGCCCGCTTCTGTCATTATTTCAATTTTACACTACTTATAATTCAGAAGTGTTACATCCTAAGAGAGAGTGTTAAAAAAACTGGCACTCCGAGATTACCGGCAGAAGGTTTTCTAATGTTATATAGGGTCACAGGGTCAAAAGCAATTGGGGCTACTTGTTGATTGTCCGATGCTCATAAACATCCGCATAATTGTTATGCAGATGAGTTGGCCTTCTTCCCTCCTCCTCTCTAACGGAACACCGGTTGGTTATTTACAAACTGTATGAAATGCGAATGCGAAGCTGTTCATTTATGCCAGCCTCAAGTCCTCCCCAGTCATACCGGCTTTTCGGCTGTAATGCACCAAAGCCTCAACACATTCTCACCCACTATTGTGTATTGGGCTCCTCATTGGACTTCCATTTCAAACGATTATTTACTTCTCACATTCCCTGAGGGCCCATAGTTTTGGCTGATAATCGGTCCACATTACTGGCTATCGACCAACTGTCCCTTTTCCCCCTGTCATGGTATCCGTCGTATCTAATTTTGCAGATCCATCTGGCGTCATTTGTACGGCGCATACGTCCTGCCGGTTGCAACTGCACTTTCGTCACCCTGCAAATGTCTCAACATTTCATACTCGATGTCTTAAGGAGATTCCAAGACTGGTTCAAGGCGTAGTGCCTCTAACTAAACTCGTTCACTTCAAGAACTAAATTAACAAGAACGCATTCTTTGGCGCCTTCTAACGCCATCTGTGAACAGGTGTCGTTAGAAGGCGCTTGTGTCGGTAACAGAGTCGTGTAGTCAATTGTCATTACCCATTTCAAAATCGTCATCGAATCCTTGTCACCACAAAATTTCGTATCTATCTCAAATTTTCGGCGATCCGACACGACCGGTGATCCGACACAGGATGGCTTACGTATATCATAGATATTTATGGTCCATGAGCCAACAAAATATTGGCCAAGTTCCGTATAGCCGATAAGTCGTACAATACTACAGCTGTCGCAAGAACAGTTATCATCACAATCTGCTAGTGCGAGAGTGCGTTTTGCCGTAGCATCTGCGTAAAGATCCATGACCTTGGGATCCGAACCTGTGACCTCTGGCGAAATGTGCACAGTTTATCCGAGCTATGTTGCCACTGCGCCAGCCGCTAGCTCTAATGACTCGATGGAATTGGAAAGTAGCCCTGGGAGCTCTATCTAATAAATTTTATGTGATAGTTTGTCTCTACAAGGTCTTCGGTGTTTGGTCATCTCGTCATCTCATCACAGGAGCTCTGTAATAAAATATTTCAACCCCATCGTGTTTGAGCTATTTTGGTATACCTTAACCAGGGCTCTGGCCCCAGATGATATTCAGTAATGTGGTGATGGATAAATAAAAAATATATTCATAGTTAATACATTTATAATTATCTAGCAGAGGACGCGGCCTCACACACATAAATCCAATCCTATTGATCGCTGCATCATGTACACAAAAAAAAAAAATTTCCAAGCAAGCGGCGCTGGAAATTCCACCCCGTGTTACTTTAATGATTGTGTGACCTAATATATGATTCCCTCAGCAAACTTTTTCCTACAACATAATGTTCGGAATAACAACAAAACTACTTTAAGGATTATATCTCGCTTTATTTAATTATTTAACTAGCCCGATGTTTCAGAAATTTTACAGCAACCATGGTCACGCGTGGACTATGGTTGCTGTAAATCTTCTGAATGCAATGAGTAACATTGGCGTAAACTTAAGGCATCCATATCATATTCGGAAATTATAATTGTACATTTTGTCAATAGCGAGGACGTGTTAAGAAAAATCTTTTACATGAGAGAGTGCTTCTCCACAGCCCATCAATGGAGCGCCAGGTGGGGTTCATATCTCTAAGTGATACACTTATCTGAAGAGTCGCCATATCCACTGAGATCCTGGCTCTTCAGCTATAACATCAGGAGATCCCACCGATACTTCCGGGAAAGATGTTGCATCATATTTATTTATTCGCGTTTGGGAAAATTGGCAAATGTTCATACCAAGCTGATTTATGTATTCATCCAATTTTATACCCTATGACTTCACAATAGAGCATATGTTTTAAAAACGATTTCGTATTCTATTTCACAACTTCCGAATGCGATGTCCTTCATTCGCACTTTTTTCTTTTTTTTTTGTAAGAGGTAGAGGTATTGTTGTATTACATCTGAATTGGTCGTGCTCACATGTATGTATACGTATAATACAGTCGAATGAGGGTAGGTTTTTGGAGTATATGTGTGTATGTATGTCTGTAGATTTATGGTCCCTGCTATCGACGAGTTTTGTAAGAGTGGCTGGTAGGTGCATTCCTGGGACGCCTCGCCCACATGATTCCACCGTAAAGTGACACCTATACTGTCACGTTTAGTGCAGATTGAGAGTAGCCGATTGAGGGCAGGAGGAAAAGAGGTCAACGGAACAGCATGAGAAAACTGCGGAAATCTCTGGGAGTAGGAATTTTCTAGTACAAAGGCTATGCCTAAACTATACATAAAAAAAGACTGAATAACTCGATGGATGGAAAATAATATGAGGTCGCGTCAGCAAACATGCTGTACGTCGAACACGTACCAGCACGTAGCGCCCCGTAGCACACGCGACATCTCGTAGCTGTCACGCGCTACGTGTCGACAGTTGCCACGTATTATGCTATGGTCTACGGGTATATTATGACACTTTTAAGTTGTCACGCGCACCGGGACTCACTATAGTCAGTATTCATAGCATACGGAATGCAAATGGGCAGTCGGGACTTTTAATGAACCCATAGACATCCACATAATTGTGTTTACTAGTACCCTGGGTGGGGTCCAGTGGTGTGTGGGGATTGCGGCACATTATAATACCGAAAACTCACAAAACCCATCGTGATGCCACTGGTAAGGTACCTGGTGCCCCGA
This sequence comes from Eumaeus atala, assembly GCA_017140195.1. Lineage (NCBI taxonomy): Eukaryota > Metazoa > Arthropoda > Insecta > Lepidoptera > Lycaenidae > Eumaeus > Eumaeus atala. Next base: position 684,458 of record JAFELO010000381.1, on the reverse strand, counting down.
TGAATTGTATTCATCGGGGCACCTCGACTGCTTGTCTCGACGGATAGACGTCTCCTCCATAGTAGGGTTGCCCCGCACCACAGAGCAACCCCACCAACTTTGGGACAGTGAATGGGGTGAGGTTCCTCCGCTGCAAAGAAGAGGGGTGAAAGGAGAACAAGCGCCTCCAGTTGTTGCTCTTTTCTCCCCTCTTCTTATAAGAGTATGGTTGTAATGCAGTGTAGTGTATACCTCTTACAACACTAAATATAAATATAGAGAAATTAGTGTGCTTTAAGCCACATGACCAAAGCAAAACTTCTTTAGTTATATGAAACTTAACTGGCTGAATTTGATAAAGACACGCCATATTGATAAAGACACGCCATATTGATATGCGCCGCGGAATGCTGATGACATTTAATCATCGTTTTGGCGCGAAAACTATTTGCCTCTGTCGTCACATTTCCGATGTCACGCCTTTAATTATAGACTTCTTAGAACATATGTTACCAATTGTAATGCACAATAAACCAGCGGCGTGTCATGTTTCAGCTGAGTGGTAGCCCGAGCACGGAGGTCTCACCCACACCACATCCTCCTCCGAGCACGGGGTTCTGACACGAACTGCGGACAAAAAGTCCACATGACACGACAACGTCTTTCGAGATAACTACTAGTCTATACTAATATTACAAAGAGTTGTTTGTTTATTTGCATTGAACAGGCTACGAAACTGCAGGACCGATTTGAAAAAATATTTTACCATTAGCATTGTACATTATCACTGATGACATGGGCTATATACAATTTTCTAAAGCGTATAAAATCAGTACGAAATCCGATAATGAAAAATATCAAAGTAAATCCTTACTTATTTTGACAACTAACTGTCGCGAAAGACGTTGTTATGTCATAAATTGAATTTGTTGTCATGATACAATGTAATGTTGGCGAGGCCGAAATTAATAATTTTTGTAAATCAATGAATTTTTGCCATATTCCGTAAAATATCCGTGCAAAGCCGGGACAGATTAAGATCTAGTCATACAATAAAATGTTTGAAGGACATCGAATTGGACTTTAGTATTTACTAATTAGATTGGAGGGTACATACAAATATATTTTAAGCAATTAGATTTTATTTTGTACAGTTTAATAAACAATGTAGCCGAATTCATATTATATAGTTGAGTGTGTTTCTTGCACCGCAGATTGTCAGAAAGTGCGACGTTGGAGTGAGGAGAGCGAAGTTTGGAGGCGCGCCAAGTGTTGGTAGCCGCGAGGAACCGAACTTGATACTTCCGTAATCAAATAAACAATGGAACAAGGTCGGCAGCCGACACCCATCGCATCTGAAGTGTTAACTTCTACAGACGCGTTCACCGCCTTTCGGGTGATGAAAAGTTATGGTGCTCGCGTTATCGTTACGCCACGCTTTTGGGCACCAGACTCTGTATTTACGTGTATAAAACTGTGTAAAGCCCGTAGCACCGCGTAGCTGCCTTACAATTGTAAGTTTTCAATACGACCCACATGTCGGCATCTCCCTTTTCTTAGGGTTCCATAGCCAAATGACAAGAAACGGGTTTTGTCATGTCCGTCTGTCAGTCCATATGTCGCTTTACTCGTAGATTATGGGTACTGTACTTTAACTTATTTTAATGATACTCACTCAATATACCCCAACAGGGCTACGCCCTCAAAAAAGAACATGTCATCCCACAGGCAAATGTATAGAGTGCCACACTTCATTGTTTCATTTATCAAAATACTACATCTTTTTGTAACGGTTCATAAAGTACACCGACTGTCCAAATTTCAAATTTATAGTACCTATTATCGCCGATGAAACTGTGACATATGAGTGGACAAACGGACATTACGAAATTATATGGGATTCGTTTATTGCCTTTTGGCTAGGAGACCCTAAACATTAATGAAAGATATTGCATTATATATTTACATTCTTTAATTTATTGAAAAGCTCAATTAAAGTAACTCTACAAATATATACTTTGTTGTATAGTGAGGGAGCCTAAAATTGGACGAGTGTCAAAACCTGGTGGGTCTGAACTCTTGGCGATTTTCCCAAACGCAAGTAAATAAATAAATATGATGCAACGTTTTTCTCGGAACCATCGGCGGGGGTCTCCATCGGCAGCTGTGTTCACCATCAAAATATCACAGTGCCTTGACGTGACTACCTCTTGTAAATCTAAAACGCTAATTGCATGTACAAAAAAGCACGATGTCATAGTAACTTTCCGAGTCGTAGTAATGATCCGAATAGGCGGAGCCTGCGACTGGGAGAGCGTAACAATTCGTCCCGTTTCGTTCACTCCTTCGGGCGATGTGTTCATAGATGAGTTAGAAAACTGTAATCATATAAAATACCCATAAGGGTGATATAATTTTATGTGATTGCGGCTGATTTTTTTAAGGGATTTTTATACTCGTACGTCAACCCCATCGCACCTTCTCCGAATTAGGTTCCTCTCCATAAGCAGTTCAGCCCCGAGGCTATTTTAGTTACTGCACGCTGGCTAATACCCCCATGGCATATTAAAAATAAACACTTAATAATAATGTCAGAGTCGGTGGATGAGGGAACCCGCGGACTTCCTGACCGTAATAGTAAAATTAACAGTCATAAACTAAAACAGTGGTACTACGGACTCCTGGGGGTCGCAGTTTAGAATATCGTCAAGGGGCCCTAAAAGAAGTCTCGAATGTAGTAACTTAGCTATTTGTTTAAATAAACCTTTCTTGTACAGCTGGTGATGTGTCCGACCTTCTCGATCACCACCATCATCGTCAGCTGGACGACTACATCTGAATTCAGCACAAGTGAGCATTCAGCTACAATGCAGCAACGCTCTGATTACTTTACGAGTGTAACGCAAGCAGAGCGGACGGATATAGTCATATGCGACGCATGTCCTCTGGTACACCGGTACGCATGTTTATGGGCGTCAGTAGTGAGTAGACATTTGCTTGCAGGCAATCCAAATATTATTTACTCACAAGTAAAGATACCCAAAGAAATGATAAAGAAATAAGCAACAAATGGTGATGTAAAATGTTATAGATACACTCACACAGGCGACATGTTGGTGTGTTTTGTTGGTGTAATTTCACGGTCGCTACCAAACTACCTAATACCCTAACACAACTATGACAATAGGGTTACCGCTAGGGCGAATACTGAACCTCAAATATTTTAGAACATTCTCTACTCACACGTCACAAATACTGTGCTTGCGACTTGCATTGTCTGTCCGCGTCTGTCTGTCCATGAGCTGTTACATTCGTCTCGGTAACGCGATTGCCAAGGATATAATTGAATAAAATAGAACAAAACTTTATTCAGGAAGAAATAGTACACTGTGACACATTCCATTACAAAAATACTTATATGGAATTACCAAAGAAAAACAAAAAAAAAAATACATAAAAATTTAAGACGGTAGCAACACATAAAAGAAGAAATAATAATAAAAAGAATATATTTAACTTTAAAATTTTATTTGGATAACGTTAAACAGGCTTAAGCTAACCAAGCTAAGGAAAAATCCCAAAAGGTAACCACTCATTTTACTAGTTTATATATCACCAACTAGGGAAATCTTGGCTAAAATCTTCTTGGTACTTACCAAGTCAATGGGGTGGCCTTTTGTACTTTTAGTTATCTATGAGAAAGAAATTTACCATAGAGTCAACACGACAAAAAAAACTTCTTTTAGAAACTTCGTCTGTCTTGTTATTTGTGTTTGTACATTACTCCCGTAAAAACGACTGAATTAGTTTTTATGCAGTTTTCACAGGTGTGAAAACTAGACGAAAAACCTCATCATAGAAAATCTTTTCATATAATAGAAAACACAAGCTTATTGCTTAAGGGCGAAACTTGATTCTGAAGTGAAAGTTGCGCATCCTAAGCGCTATAAAACATAACGCTCATCACTAAACGTTACACGCAGTCTTACTCGTCACACTCCATTTCAAACTTTAACATACTTCATTTCAAATGTTTTATAAAAAGTACACACCAAAAAAAGACAATAGCTATTTTTTTAGTTTGCATAACGACGGCCCTATTTACACCCTCGCAATAAAACGTCCCCACGAACTGACCCCAGCCCCAAAACGTGCCTCGTTCGATTATCTGCCGATTTACGATGCACTTTTTATGGCCCTTTTGTATTTTAACATCTCCAGGGCTTTTGCATAGGTACGGTTTACACTAAAAAAAAGAGACACATTTGTTATAAAGTGGCTTTGCTTTTCATCCTTCTGCTTTTTCCAAAGGGCCGGGCCTACTCTCTTGCTGCCTCTTTGCACACAACTCGCCTACTAACATTTTTGTACGTCGGTATTGCATGAGCAAGAGGTACCTCCGCGGTCGTGCCAGCCCAATTCAGCTGCAATGCTACATGGCACTAGGTCTATCAAGGTCTCATGACCTAACCATACTAAATATTGATAAATACAAAGAAAGCAAATGCTAGTAACAAGTTTTTCATACTATGTTTTTTACATCTCATGGATATAAACGAGCATTTGGGCAATTGTAAGCAAGTGGTCACTAACGGCCATAAACATCCGCAACTATGATGAACTTCAACGCACTAACAAGACGCTCCGAGTTTTAGCTTACTAGAGATTAAGCAATCGTTGCACTATCTTATGTGACAGCGTGAGTTGTGTTTCGTGAGTTTGTAGGTATGTATGTATGTAGATCACTATGTTCCCTCTGACAACCTGAAACTCATGGCGGATTTTCACGTATGATGTGTCGGTGACGCGTCTTGATTATTTTACTTCAAGTAGGATATCAAAATTAAGACTTTTGAATTACGATTTCAAAAACATAATAACTTTAGTTTTAATGGAAAATAAAAATAAAAAAACGATTAAAAAGAAAATAACAAAAAATTTTGTAAAATGTACTTGAAAAATAATTTTGTCTCGACTACACTGGTCTGGGTTTTGTTCTATTCTTTTTAATTTGTTTATTAGTAATCCAACAGCATTACATTACATGTTATTCCAGTTAATATCAACGACTTGTACAATTAGTTAACATAGGATTACAGCCTGTTGCCTGTGTTACACGATTAGAGAATTGAGAATGTTACAAGAAAAGTAAAGTAATGTCAGATTCATGCTACTTGTTTATGTTTTATTATTACTAAGTTAATACCATATCGTCCCATTTTATGATACTAAGAGGGATTATTTTAAAGAAGTTTCACATCAAAGTGACCATGTCTGCTTCCTTCAACATAATCCCATTCCATGACACAAAATCAACATTGATTTACAAAAACACCAATATATAGTTCAGTCTTGCCATAAGTATTGTACAAAGTCAAAATTGTTTTTTTTTTTAATTTTGTTTCTTTCGATTTTACCACCATATTCATCTTTAATTTATCGGTTAAAAAATGACTATGCGTCACTTATAGGCTGGAAATCCTAAGTCATCTCTTAAAAATATGCGACATGATTTTAGGTGCTACCTTCATTTCCCGATATAAAATCTTTTAGTTTCGGGCAGGAGATCTTCTATTTCTCTCCCTTACTGCTTTGAACACTCTTTTCGTACGAACACTACGTGGACGACCAGCTCTTTCCCTGTCACAAACAGAGGAAGTCTCACTGTACGTATTAATAGCCCGGTGCACCAACATTTGACTAATACCAGGGGAATGGAGAGTTTTAAAAATTGCATTTGACTCCATACCTACTTTGTGTAATGCTATCGCAGCGAACCTGTTCTATTACCACCCCACTCCCTTTTAACATCGCAAAATATTGTACAATGTGTTGGCACAAAATGAGAAATCACAACTAACAATCGTACAAAAATAACAGATTCCAAATTCAGATGTAATATTTTTTATTTTTAATTGTAACAATATTACATAGCCAGACTATATATATTCAGCATCTCAAAAGCGTCGCGTTCATTTTGCACACTACATATGTCAAATTATGCACTTTGTGAAGACCTAAAATCAAGCGTGTAATGTTGACTTTGCAAAAAATATAGTTATGTACAATCACTGATGCTATAGAATGACAGTTCAGTGTGAAATCGTGTATCTTGTATTTTTGTAAATCAATGTGTCTAGACAATGCATTCATTCGGTATGACACTAGTGATGTACTATCGAATAAAGATATCGTGTCGATGATAATTAATTGCGCAACATAAACATAGATTACGTAATATTTAATAACGTACGTTTACTCACAGATGTTAATGCCAGAGTGTATTTATGAATGGCGGTTCGGTGATGATTCATTGCAGCCCAGCCCAGAGCGTGAGATATTCTTTTCTTTTGTAATTATTATTTATCGATATGGGTGTTATAAGTACAAAATGATTTACATTCCGTTCTCGCCCATTCATTTTTCATGCAAATATGTATATTAAAAAAAAGTTTTGATATTTTGAACTTTTCGTCATTTTTTGTTTGTTTTCTTTTACACAGCTTCACCGGTTTTGTTATGAGTACTCGTCTATCGTTGATGCTAGGTTTGGATTCGAAAAGGAGACCTCTTTCGACCCCAAACCTAGCCTCGTCCCCTCCCTCCCGCAGATGGGAGAGATGCATCCCGATATAAGAGTATTTGTAAACAGCTAAATTAAAAAAAAATTACCTTCACGCCCATTATCCCCAAAGATGTAGGCAGAGGTGTGCAAGTACATCCACAACTCGTAAGTCCGGTAGATATACTAGCACACCCACGATTAGCCAGGTACTGAGGCCCATGATATCATAGGTGGCAAGCCTATGGCCACTTCGAGCACAGTCCAATCCCGGACAATGTAAGGCATGCTCCGAATAATCTGATTTTTTTTTAAATAATAGTTGCCCGCCCCCAGGTCGTAACAGCTAATCTAATTATTTTTATCATAGCCAGAGGGACCGAGAGGTCCCTCTCTCCCGACTCTGATGTCGAGGGCAGCTCGCGAGTGGTAACTAAATTGGAATAAAAGGAAATCCCCCAAAAATAGTTACTATAGGGTACGCCCACAATCAACCCGTTACATCTCTTCCCATCTGCGGGAAAAGAGTGGGGTCTGTCCCCCTATCATCACCCTAAACCTGAAGACACAAAAGTCTTCGCTAGTTACCCGAATTGTTGAGGCTGGATAAGCGCCGCCAACCAGTAGTAGGTCCCTCCGAAAACCTGGGGTTTTGGATTGCTTTTTCTGGTTTGGTTGGATCAACTTATTAAATGCTTGATTTTATAGATATATTATTTACTATATACATATATATATATATATAATACTAGCAGTCCTTCCCGGCTGTACGTGTAATGTAATTTGTATTTAACAAAACATAGCAAATTCATTGATGTACATAAATACAAATTTTACTTTCGGGCTCATAAACATTACGCCCTACCACGTGACAAATAATTAAATTTAAGACAGAACAAGGTCTGTCGGGACATCTAGTCAATAATTTCTGCAGTGGCCATTTACTTTGATAATTTTTTCACACCTTTAGTAACATTAGCGAAGTTGTCATAATGATCTATATTTTCATAATGATAGAAAAGATTACATATAATTAAAAATAATGTTGGATTCTAATGATAAAATATTTTTTCAAATCGCTACAGTAGTTACGGAACGGAGACGAACAAATAAACAAACAATCAAATGTTACTTCTTTATAATATTAGTATAAATTGACATAGGAGGGGGAAGGGCCGACAATCTGTTTAACTGGCATTTGGGCAGCTTGAGTCACACATCAGCTGAAATTCGGAAATTATTTACTCATAACGTTTGCAAAATAGAATACAGAAAAAACTTTCAACACTTTTCAAAATGTTCTGATTTAATTTCCAAGATAAAGCTACCGAGCGAGAGCAAGTCTAGCCTAATGATCAGATTGATCGGGTGCTGTCAAGTCACTCAGGAGTCTTCGCACCTGGCGTGTTTGTGTATAGAATAATGAATAATATGGAAGCAGCGGCACTAGGTAGGCTTGGTGACATACAGCTTATGACGGGGACCTGTAGCGCTCATTGGTTGTTGATAAAGAGGAAGAAACAATGCCATAAGATATGTATTGTACACTAATAGGTTTCGTGAAAACAGAGAACACAACATAGATAAAAATAATATATTCCGTGTTCGCGTGCGACTTGCGTGCGTGCGACTTGCGTGCGTGCGACTTGCGTGCGTGCCGACGACTTGTTCGGGAAAAGTGTCTTCCATCATTTTGACACTCATCATAGTAATAGTCTGCGTTAATGTGATCATCATGAAGTAGTAGTGTAATACCCTTCCCATTTTCCAGTGGCTCATGTTATTTTTAGGGTTATCAGAAAAGGAAATTAGCATCCTTATTGGTTCACCTTATCATTGGTCAATAAAATGTAAAGTGTACTTCCCGGTGACCTGCAATCATGAAATTTTGCAATAAGATGATAACACATAATACAATGCGGGTGAAGAATAATATCTGATACGTTATTTAGAGGTTTAACACAGAAAACAACCATGATAAACCAGAGTTTAGCGTAAAACTACCTATAAGTAATTAATTTTAAACAAAACTCAGCATCCATCTAAGCCCAACGTAAACTTTTTTGAGAACTGATGATTTGTCACCTCAGTTGAGGCATGGGAGGAGTAGTGATATCTCTCCAAGATATTTTTTTAAGGTAATCAAGAGATGATACTGATGGTACGTCTTTTATTATTAAACATAAGCGACAGGAAAGTAATTGTGACGAGTTAAATAGTTCTCTCTGAAAAGGTGAGACTCTAAACTGCAGTGGGGTTCCCATATAATAACTTGTGAATAGACTTAGTCCGGCAGCATTCGCAGTAAGAAAAATCGGACAAATTGCAGATGAACATACAGCAAAATTAGATTATTTTAGTTACTTCTACAGCATTTTGTCTTATGTCATGCTGTTGTGGGGAAACGGTGCTGACAGTGAACGGCTCGCTTCTGCAGCACAAAATTAGATTATTTTAGTTACTTCTACAGCATTTTGTCTTATGTCATACTGTTGTGGGGAAACGTTGCTGACAGTGAACGGCTCGCTTCTGCAGCACAAAAACATTATAATGTTTTTGTGCTGCAGAAGCGAGCTATTTTACTATCTACAAGCTCGCCTCAAATACAACTCACTTAAGGATAAATTTAAGGAAACCAGTATACTGACTGTTTATCATCAATACTTACTTTTTAGATAATGTCCTATGCATGCGTAATAATGTTAATGAATTTAGCATGATAAGCGATAATCACAATAGAAAAACTAGAAACAGGCATAAACTACTTAACTATTTAAGCATATAAATGGAATTCGTAATTTTTTATTATTGAATTATATTTATTATCATTGAGTTAATTGATGACAGACCCGCTGAATTTATTTCGCCACTTCTTCTCAGGACAGGGTTAGGGTTGAACCGGTGGTAGATTTTTTTTACTGCTTCGTTCTACGATCAAAAAAAAATTTATATAATTCTATTTTGAATAAAAACATTTTCATTCCATTTTCATGTCGTTACATTTCAGTTTCATTTCATTTCAGTGCTACTTATCAGCGCAAATAAACATCCGCGCAACCAGAGGTTTAATAAAGATGCGTTGTCCTTCTTTTCGTCTACAGGCAGATATTCGTATGGAATACGACAGCAGACATATCACGCCGGATACCGGTATGCTCAATATCTTATGCTCAATGTATATACTCAAATCCGTTACAGCTAGCAGCAATGGCACTACCGATTACAAAAACCGGAGCTACGTTCTTCGATATTCGCGCGAATTCGCCTTTTCTTTTTCGCCTGCTCTATGCTGACGGATGTGTTCTGCGCAGTTTCATCGGTCACGGAACGACACGTAGTGTGACGCTGTAGGAGAGATTGTGGTCGATAGGAGGACATATCGCCGTCCTTTTCCGCATATGGGAAGGATGTATATCGATAGTTATTTAAGATTAGCTAATATCTTGGCCGAGGGACCGTGTCCGCTCATCGGACAATCCCGGTCATCTCCTCGATTCTCGCAAATTTTAAGTCGAAAATATCTCACCTCCTCCTCTCCCTTCAGAAGTTCCAACGGGCCCCCGCGTGCCCTCACTTAACACCCCGTTTGTATGTAGCATTATGTTGAATCGCCTACGATATTGAATTAGTTTATTGGCTCGCGCGACGCGGTTCCAAGAATCCTGCGCGCGATATCATTGCGTCCGAGGCTCGCTGCCAACGGCCAGCCGCGGACCGCGGACCTTGACAACGTGACCCAATTCACTTCCAGTTTCACGGCATACACACTAATATAGATATTTAAACACATTCTCAATCAAGTCAATTAAAAATTTTGATAAACAACGTTTGTGCTTTTATATGAGATAGGGGACAAACGAGCAGGCAGGATAGTGCCACGTATAGGTATTCACGAGACGTCTTACAGACGCGTTACCGACGTTTCAGGAATATGTACGCTCTTTTCTTGAAGATTATTATGGAAATTTTTCAACTGTGTGGTAAGAATATCCTTTCACCACACAGTGGAAAAATTTCAGGTATCTTAACCTTAATAATAATAATAATAATATCTGTGGACTTATCACACCACGTTAGCCTAGCCCTGTGACAAGTACCGTAAGGACTTGTGTTACAGGTACTAGACAACAGAAATATATTTAGTATTTTTATAATTTTAAGAAATAATATATAATTAAGATTTTTATTATAGCAATACATATGATACATATATAAACTTCCATGATCTAGGCGGGGTTCGAACCCGCGACCTCTGGCGCAACACGCGGACTAACCGCCGCGTTATCAACTGAGCCAGCCGGTTGCCGTAACCTTATAGTAGTAAGTACTTAGCAAAATCCGATCCCATTGCTCGTTGGCCCACCTGCACTATATAGAAATGTAAAAGTTTTTAATGGATGCACGTAAGCACAGATTACTAAACAGCAAAGTAAACTTGAAACAGAGCCCTTACTTTTTTTTGTTTTTCTTTTCTGTTGTTGGATTTAGTATTTTTTTAGCTATAGGCTGCTCCTGTGTTTGTCTGTGTTACTTTACAATGCGAATGCGTTACACTCCTTCCCTCCTTCAATAGGCAACCGGCTACTCACAATCTGTATGAAACGCTATTGTATAGTCACTTTC
>JAFELO010000381.1:643098-668981 GCA_017140195.1 Eumaeus atala | reverse complement strand
TGAAAAAATGTTACCCTGACGCCTCTGTGAGGGAGTTACAAGCTCAACAGGCCTGAATATATTATGAATATAGACAAAGAACAGTACTTGTATGATTAGTATTGTGCTTACATTTCGTCGTGTAAGCACAATTACAAACTCCTCAGTGAGCTCAATTAAAGTTATTGCACCAAATATTCCATTTTACTGATGATGCTACATTAAGTTCGCGGCTCGTTAATGTCTCCGTGAAGACTTCCCATGATGGGCACTACATTCAGCAATATAGATTGAGAGAGAGAGAGAGAGAGAGAGAGAGAGAGAGAGAGAGAGAGAGGGATATGACGAGTTCTTACGAAGTTTGTGGTCGCGCTCCATTTAATATATAACTAACAAGGTTGAAACGAATAGAAATAATAATAAATATTTTAACACTATGATGAAACCATGAAGCGCAACTAGGATGAAGTCAATAAATAAATATCTGTTATCCGCAGTGCTATACATATGTCGTAGTAGTTTTGTACAGGTCGTCGTATAACATTACGACTAGCTATTTTAAAAAAAACAGGGCCGTTTTTGTTTTGTGGCGGACTAACGATTAGCGGAATTGTCATTGTGAGACGTTCTTCAATATGCCTGTTGACGTTTAGCCTCATTGAATCTTTTCATTTTAGGCAGTGATATAGTGATATAGTATTAGATGAGATGATCGATGTAAGTATGAAATTAGGCCGAGAGTTTTGAATGCAAATAAAAAAGTAACATAATCACGAAAGCTTAAACTTCCCCCTAAACCTTCGAACCTATCTGGTCATACATTTTTCCTTCTGTGTATTCGACAATCGACGTCATTGTGGTAATCATGTCAAGCAACGCCGTGAGTGTTAAAACGTACCGAAAAGGCTGATGAATGATTCACTTTATTTCAATAAGGCTAGCTTTATTGAATATCGTATAAAGCCGAACACTTTCTAACGCAATTTCACTCAGCCGTATTCAATACGGCTAATCGTTCGAACGCCAGAATATAAAACGTCCCTGTTTTTGAAAATGACTAGCCGTAATGATATACGGCGTTTTAGATAATGTATGTGACTACGACATCGCTAGTCTATTATTAACCATAGACAACTAATAACACTCGATAGCAAAACATGATCTATTTAAATTTTAAAACGTGCTTCGGCGTGATGCCTAGAGGTCGCTGTATTGAACCGCCATTCTCATGTAGCTGGCTCACTAACCGACAATCAGGAGAGTCATAAATTATACTGGGTGCATGTCACACTTAAATCTGGCAGTCGGCAAATTATTATATATATAATATACGCATCACGTTTACACTAAAACCTGTTCCACAATAGTCTTGTGATAGTATTCTACACACCAAAATTGAAACTTTTTGTATACTATTACTACCCGATCCAGTCACTCGCTTCGACGCTTTTATAATGATTTTATTTAATCGAAATACAAACCTGTCGTTAGTCGCACGGGGTCGGCAGTTACTCCAAAATAACAAATATTTAGTGAATTTTACTTGTCTCTTTTTCAAATGTTATAACTTTTTCTTTAATTAGTATTTTTGAAATTAATATTCATGATAAATATATCTCGTGTAAATGAAAACAATAGTATCCGACTGAAGATTCGGTTTTAGGTCGAATTTTGGTCAAAAAACTGGTTTCAGTTTAGTTTAGGTTTTGGTGAGAAACCTGCCGAAACCGAATCGGCATTCAGAAATTCTTAAATAAAATTCAATACAAGATACATAATATAGTCACGACAATAATAATTAGATATTTAGAAAGTAGAAATCACTTATTAAATATAAAATCGACATTTAAATTAAACTAAAAATTACAATTCCTTAATCGATATCAACATGTCAATATGAGTTAAATATAATTACAAATTACTGGAACATAATATAGACATGGCTGCCCTTGTGAATTCATTAAGTGAACAAATAAATAAATAAATGTTTGTGTCTACACGGTTGAGCGTGCGTACTACTACTCCTGGTCCTCTTCGCAGATGATCTGCGAGGGCTACGGGCACCGAGGCGAACCTCATGACCCGGGTGGTATCGCGAGGGGACAACTATTCCTTCGGTAACGGGGCCGCAATGAATTGTGTTGTATGGTGTCTTGTGACTGTGGTGAGTTGCGATTGGGTGTGTCATGCGTGCGCATGTATGATCCTCGTCCGGATCGCAGGACACGCAGTCCCTAGTCCGCTTGGTGGATCACGGGGGGGAGTTCACGCGGATACGGTCTCCCGTCAGGTGGTCGCGAGTGCAGCGGGGCCAGGTCGCGTAGATGAGCTTGCGGTCCATTGTCTGCCCTATTAAACATAGCGCTCGAGAATTGAACCACAAACTCCTCCAGCGACTCTATCCGCAAGTCACGCGCGATCACGTCGTTACGGACGTAGCGACCGGCTCCCGTGATGACCCGTAGGGATATGTTCTGCTGGGTTTGCAGGCATTTCCGCTGGGCCTGGGAGGTTGGCGCGTACCATGCGGGGGCGGCGTCAGTGAGGCGTGACCGGATATATGTCTTGTAAATCCCCAGTTTCGTCCGTGTAGGAAGTCCGGACGCTAGTACCGGCCACAGCAAAGCGCGGGCTGATCTCGCCTGGTTGACCGCTCGGTCCACCTGCGAGCCCATCAGCAGCGCGCGGTGGATACTGCATCCGAGATACTCGACTGGGGATTCCCAAGACACATCCTGGCCTCTGAACTTTAACCGCCCCGGCATGGAGCGCCTCTTGCAGACATATAGCGCCGTCGTCATATCCACGTTGATGGACATGCGCCACCTGTCGAGCCACTCCGGCAACCGGTCCAGCATGCGCTGCATGCGGCCAGTTGCGAGCTCCGGCTTTCGGGACGAGGTTACGTATGCGCTGTCGTCGGCGAACAGCGCGAGCATGACATCCACCTCACCCTCTCCAGAAGGATCTTTGAGTGTGGGGATGTCGTTGGTGTAGGCCGCGTACAGGTAAAGGGGATAGACAACTGCCCTGTGGCACTCCGGCACGTATGGCCTTCACCGAGGAGTGCCTGCGCTCCACCGCTACCCGGAAGGAAGGTAGGAACCTTCCAAGAATGACGCCACTAGTCTCACAAGCGCCAGTGGGACGCCGGCGTCCACCAACTTGTACAAGAGTCCCGGGTGCCACACCCTGTCGAAGGCCCTCTCCATATCGAGAAAGACCGCGATAGAGTGTCTCCCCTTGTTCATCTCTACAGACAAGTGGTGGATCACCCGCGTCAGTTGCAACATGGTCGTGTAGCCGCTCCTGAAACCGAACTGTTTGTCCCTTATGGGAATGTACAGCTTCAGCCTCCGAAGCAGAAGCCTCTCGAACAACTTGGCGATCTGGAACAGCAGCGTTATCGGCCGGTAGCTTCCAGGCAGGCTTCGGGTCTTGCCCGACTTCGGCAGAACGATGACCCTCCCCTCTTTCCAGGTCTCCGGAAAGTGGGCCGTCCGGAGAATGCCATAGGCGATCTGTGTGAGAGCCACGGTTGCTCGCCTAGGCATCATCACCAGCGCTGTGGGGGGGATATCATCGGGGCCTGGAGCTTTGCGTCTCGAGAGGCAAAGGGGGAGATGAAATGCGATGTTTTCTGTCGTTGAATTCCATCCAAGAGACGAAGAATTGTGTTTGCAGTTCGTTTAGATGTTTGATGTGAAATTTCATTCATTTTTTTTTAATTTATAATTATTTCAAAAATAATGTTATGTATAATGTATTAAAAAGTAACAATATATGACTTGGTTTTTAATAAGTTCAAAAAAATATTTAGATGGTTACTGTCTTAATATTTTATTAATTGGTTAATTTAATTTGCTAATACTATACTCAAACAAACATGTGTTAGGTACTTGATAATATCAAATGGGCGCGGAACAAGCTCTGCGCCCCGTCGGTCCTCATCACGGAGTTGCTCCAGCCGGACCAACTGGAGAGGATCGTCGGAGAATTGTTTCCCGACACACCCGTGGGGTTCATGCCCCCTCAGGATGGCTCAGCAGACGTCGGACGTGGAGGTGGGGGTTCCGCCACCCGTCACGGAGGCTGAAATGGAGGCGATTCTGACTCGCCTCCAGAATACGAAGAGGGGACCGGGTCTAGACGTGGATCACGGGAGAGTGTTGGCGATCTCTCTCTCGTGCGCCTCGGGGATAGCCTCCGGGAAACTTTTGACCACTGCCTGCGGTCTAGTCAGTTCCCGGGGGCATGGAAGGAGGGTCGGCTCTGTCTGCTTCCAAAGGCAGGGCGGCCCATGGACTCGGCTTCGTCGGTTCGACCGGTGGTGCTGCTGAACGGGACTGGGAAGTCTTTAGAACGGATTGTGGCCTCCCGTCTCGTTCAGCATCTGGAGGAGGGCACGGGACCCGGATTCTCGGAGTCAGAGTTCGGGTTCCGAGCGCACGGGCAGTGACGGGTGAGGCGGAACACGGGTGGGACCTTCTATATACTGCAAACGGATAACTATCCTTTTGTTAAAGTTGATATTGTAAACTTAAATCGAGGGGATAGATAAAATATCTAAGGCGCATTTATTTCTTTTCTCTTAAATGTGTAGTTGTTATGTTGATTATCAAGACGCGAAAATGTCGAAGACTGCATATCTATGTGATTTAGAGATAAAAAGTAGAGAACTATAAAAAACGAGTGTGCCTTAGATCCGACGACGGAAGTAAAACTTCTTTAGTTATACGCTACGTAACTGTAAGTAGGAACGAGGAACGACCGAGGAGGTACGTCTCGCTCATATAATACCGGCGTAAATTGGCAGCTTCGCTGTTGCGTTTCGTGCAGTTTGTGTGTAGCCGGTGGCCCATTGTAGGGGAGGAGGAAAGGGGGACAACGTATTTGCATGACTATTATGCGGATGTTTATGGGCGTGGGTAGTTATCAAAAGGCTCCAACTGCTCTTTTGTCCTCCTATAATATTAAAAACTAGCTATGAGAGAAAGAAAATGTGTGTCGCACCTCTCTCTTGTTGTAAAGTAATATGCCAAACGTAGCTCACATCCCTCGTCCTTACGCCTCATCCGACCATACTTTTCGTAATGCTCTCGTCACGCATTCACCAGGGTACTCCACAAACCGATTTAATATTATATTTATGATATATAACTTATTTACACTTTACTGCAGCTTCAGTATCTCCACTAGGGTTAGCGACACTACCGTGTGTGCCGCAAATTCGTAGAGATAATGTTATGTCTATGAAAAAAAAATGTCCACTCTTCGCTTGGGGACTTGGAGACCACACAGGCTTAACATTCACGTAAAATAAATGCACGATGTTTTTACATTTCGAGATTGGATAAAGGCTGGATCTTGACAAGTGGTTACTTATATAGAATCGTTTTTTACCTTCCTTGTGACTTATAATAATAAAAAGTTATAGATTTAACATTTATGAACTTAAATATGAACACTGTATGTTAAGTAAAGTAAAGCGCCATCTATTGTTCACTTTAGTGAACAATAAAATATCGTAACTGTGAACGTAGACTTTCAGTGACATCTAGTAGTAAGTTGGTATAACAGTTCCCGAATTATTTATGCTTGTTGCCATTCTTCTTGATTTGTGTGGCTTGTGTTCAATAGAGGAGAACAAAATAAACTTATTTAAGAAATTAAAACAAGTGCATAATAGAAGGCGTTTAGAGCACTTTCTGTTTGAACAATATAGAAAATTCTTAGATCGAACAAGTATTATTTACTTAATTGATATTTAAATATTCTTTGATAAAAAGTGCACTCAAAATAAAATCCTAGACTGCAATTGCTAACAATCAGTAATATATTTGCGACATTGACTATCCTTTGTTTCTGCAAATTAAAAATAAACGCAAATTAACGGTAAAAAGCGCTGTCAAGGATAGTTCAACACCTTGTAGTTTACTCTTTGATTAATTCAGTATAAATCAATATTGAAATGGGCTTTTAACTTAGCAATTTATTGTTTTTTACCACCATCAGAATTGAATAATAATATTACTCCTACAGTAATGTTACATAATCATTTCATAGAGCAATATACAATATTCAATGCCTTCTGAAATCTAAAGGTCGATATTTCTATTTGTTTTATTTGACTCTTGTCTGCACTACACTACCCATAGATAATACTTATTTACTGGTAATACTACCCATCAACGTTATAGTCCTATGATCATAGATAATATTTATACGCTGGTTAGATACGCCACAAACCATCCTTTTGCTAGACGCCTTAGACCACAGATGACATTAGTTTCTATATAGGTACATTAAATATACATAAATGACGTTGTTTCTTTATTAATAAATATTAAATAATATGTTTAGTGAAGTAGATGTTTCACATTATTAGACACGTACCAATATGGATGAACAGAATATATAGGTACAACATAAACAAAGCAATAAATAAACAGGCAGACGCGGGGAGAAATAGAACGCACCAACACATAATTGTGAATAATTTATTAACATTTACAGTAAATACACTACGTCTTATAATAATACTACATAACAATTATTGCAGAATGTCCACTCGTTTATTTAAATTCAAATCAATTAATTTAATTTGTATACAACAATCAATAGTTCTTCACTTTCTAATACGACAATTATAAATTGTGTTATACCTCCGTTACAACCGAAATAGCAGTTAGTATAGTACGTGGATTTAATGGAAATTTCGCCACACGTGTGTTGACAATGCGGGGAAATACGTCGATTGTCCAAAGGTAAGCTAGAGCTCTGAAATCCGAAAAACACACTTGGACGAATAAAAATTGAAAATTCGAATAAATACGTTAGGTACTTACATGATGTCGAAAGCCTCTTTTCGTCATCTTTTTCTGTCTCATACGTTGTATTTCCTCGCTACATTTTCCCAGAGATACTATACTACACTACATTTTACAATTACATTTAAGTTGTTGAAATATCAAAATCATGTATTACATGATTTTTATAATAAGATTACAAAATTTGCGATTTTGATATTGTCACAATTTATGCAATGGCGACATCTTGCGCGGGACCAGTAAAACTTCAAAGGGAGACTACACGATCTAGAGAAAAGATGGCACTACATTCCATACATTAAAACTTGTGGCTTCTAATACTAATTAGAATGTCACCGGCATGCCTATGATTATACAATCATAGTTATAACCTATATAAGTCGCATGTCATAATTTCTTCGTACAAACGTAGAAAAAAAACAATATGACCTGCCAGCTTCTCGTGATTTGTGATGGGAAAGAGATGGGAAATATACTGCTTGTCGATAGTATATTGTATAGTGTTTGATGAGTGTTTACTAGGTTAAACTCCACTGATGCAGCAAAGAACTTAGACGTATTCTTTAACTCAAATCTCTCCTGTAATGCCTACGTTAATGACATCTCTCGTAAGGTTCACTTCTCCATTTACTCTTTGAAATGTCTTCAATGTTCTTGAAATTTTCAATTAAATCTCACTTGCTCAGGACCTAATTCAACCGATCAAAGATTAAACACCTATTATATATTGTGCGCTACAAATGAAAATTAAAATGGATTAGAGATAGAGATTTTTAGATTGAAAAAACGTGATCATGTGTCGGTTGTGGGTAAAAAGGTAGCGGATTAAGTAGCTGTGAGTAACCATTTGTATAGGAGTTTATAGATGGCGGTATCTTCTAGACTACGACTGCAGGTTTGCCTCGTAATCTCATATACAGAGTAGGGATTACAATACACCTAGAATAAAAAACGTCAGAAACACTAGTATGTAGAAGTATGTTCAAACCCAAATAAGCTCTAACAACAAAATCAAAAAAATATTTTTTCCAAACAAACTAAATAAGATAATAATAATAATTTGATTTTATCGCATGTAAGTGAGGTCACTAACCTGTAATACCATAATATATTCAAGCATAGCTTTTCCATATAAAATACATTTGTTTACATGTTCCTTTAGTTTTTCTGCTTACCTATGAAATATAATGCCATCTTCTTAGATATTAGATTTTCTGCTATATTTTCCACGCCATTGTATTGTATAGGAGGGCATAATGAATTCTATTTAATGATTTATTATAGTAGAAGATCTTTGCGCAATTAGATAATGATACTAAAGAATATATACTATATAACGTCGATGATACTACCTCATCTATATTTATTTGGTATTAAAATTATTTTTTTAATAAATCTAACATTTTCTGCGTCTTTATATTTCTTTCATATGGGTTGAATTGCAACAATTCATTCGAAAGCAACTGGCCAACATATTTACGTCCACGAATATCCAATACAGTAGGAGCATCATCTTTAATTCTTTCTGTGCATGTTGTACTTTCCACCATTATATACTCTGAAAGCTTAATAACAGATTTGACGAGGCGCAGTGCTTTAATTTTCTAACAAATAGAATTCCTATAGTTGTCTACTACAATTATTAATCAAAAAATATTTTAACATTTATTTTTATTAGCTTCAGCTAGTAAAAATATTAGGAAGTGTACAACGCCTCGTCGGAGGATGGATGGATGCGGGCATTATTGACGCTTTTTTTTTTCGGAGGGACCTAATACTGATTGGCGGCGCTTGTCCGGCCTTAACAGCTCGAATGACTACGGAAGACTTTTTTGTCTTCAGGTTTAGGGAGAGCATTACTGACGCTTTATGGAGCATGCCTACGTTCTATAGTGGCTTTATGCTGACTTCAAGAATATCATAAAACTTATGTTTCATCTTTTTGCTCATATTAAAGCTCTAAGTAGTTTATAAAATTACTAGCATGTCTGAAGAAATTCTTTGTGACTGTATTCTTCTTTTTTTCAACTTTCAACATTTAGGTGAGTTGGAATCGTTGGAAATTGTGACATTATAAAAATGCAATCCAAATTGTCTATGCTCAGTTTCAATTTGACGGCTGGCAGGTATATCCGGCCTCCGAAGATCAGGTCCTTTTTCACGCGTACGCCATTGCTGGCGTATGGTAGTTTATAATATTGAAAGAAAAATCTAAAACCATCCAATATGGTAAGTGTTTAACTTTATATTTGAATTGTTAAAAGTGATTCAAGTTAAACGTGTTAATTTTTTAAAATAATATTTTTGAAATTCCTTGCTTTAAACAACGTAAAATACAAAAGTGATCTTTTGTGGTCCGATGACGTTTTCAAACTTGTGCACGAACTGATAGTGATGTGAACATGAAAAACTGAGATCCAGATTAACAGAATTAATAAAATCACTTAAATGTGTTTCAATATGGCTGAATTATATCGCAGATGTCGTTGTTTCGTATGTTTTCAAGACGATGAACACTTCTATCTTTTGTTCAGGTGAATTTTACAGTAGACGAGATCCGCGCAATGATGGACAAAAAGCGGAATATCCGCAACATGTCCGTCATTGCCCACGTCGACCACGGAAAGTCAACCCTTACGGACTCGTTGGTATCAAAAGCCGGTATCATTGCTGGAGCTAGGGCCGGTGAGACACGTTTCACAGATACCCGTAAAGATGAACAGGACAGATGCATCACCATTAAATCCACGTGAGTTAACTTTTTAGAAAGCAATTATGTTTGCCAAGACTAGGGGACGTCAACCCTTACATAGAGTTTTGAACTGTTTTATAATATATTATAAATCAGGTGACCTTAGCGTTGTTTGTTTATTATAAAATGATGAATCATAGGTCATGGTCTACTCTAGATTTGTTTGCATACAATAATCTATAATAAATTTAGCTCCTTACACCCTGTGAAAACATGTGGGTTACTTACCTGTAAAGTATTATTAAGTCAATCAAAGATCAAAAAGTGCTTCTTAAATGATGATTGTTCTTACCATTTATAACTGATTATCACTGAGGATTTTCAGAACGGCCATCTGATAGTTTCCTAACAATTTAAGAAAAGTTTTAATTATTTTAGAGGCTATAGTCAAAAGTAATCTTTCAGTGCAATCTCTATGTTCTTCGAGCTCGAGGAGAAGGACTTGGTATTCATTACAAACCCTGACCAATGTGAAAAGGGCCAGAAGGGCTTCTTGATCAACCTCATTGACTCGCCCGGACACGTTGACTTCTCTTCTGAGGTGACAGCTGCTCTTCGTGTAACTGATGGAGCCCTTGTTGTGGTGGACTGTGTATCTGGTATGTTTTTGAGATGTTTTTGTGTGATTTGTTAAATTTATTTAAAAATAAATGTTGATTTGTTTCATATCTGTAAACATATCAAGAGAAAGATTAAAATAGAGTTTAATATATTTCATCAATGATCCATAAGTTGTGCAATATCATAATTTATGTTGTGTAATTGTAATGTGAAACAAATCATTCACTACTGAGTCATTGTTATCAACATTTATCTTGAAATAACTTAAAATTTCAAACCTTGGTAGTGAAAAATGATTAAACTCAAGCAGGCCTACCTGACAATCAATACTTTTTTTTTCTCTTCTGATTTCATATGCTCAGTCCCAGTGTTTCCCATTGTCTTCAAATAGATTTTTGGGTGTCAAATTGGACTTATAATATTCATCATTCTGGAATTGGTTGTATATTTTTATAAAATATAATCCCATAAATTAATGTGACAATTGAAATACAACAAAATGTAAGGTAATCATGGCTCGAAAAAAATTAACATTATATTCTTTTTTATTGTTAAGTTGTTCCATGAGTAGTATATTGACCCTACTTAGATAAAGGTATTTAAAAATTAAATAACGTGATAATTTTCAGGCGTGTGTGTACAGACTGAAACTGTACTGCGTCAGGCTATTGCTGAGCGCATCAAGCCTATTCTGTTCATGAACAAGATGGACCGTGCTCTTCTTGAACTTCAATTGGAGTCTGAAGAACTCTACCAGACTTTCCAGCGTATTGTTGAAAATGTTAACGTCATTATTGCCACTTACTCTGATGACTCTGGTCCCATGGGTATGTTGTCATTTTTTTGTTAACTTGATACTGAACAGTTTATTTGTTTAATATTGGTATGCCAACAATACACACATTTTATTTTTATCAATCCTTATAGTTGTTGGCAAATAATGATGAGTGTGCCAATAACTACCATACACATAATTTATAATTTTAGCCATAGTTTGTCAAAAGATTTCCACATATTTTTTTGTTATTGTACAGGTGAAGTACGTGTAGACCCTAGCAAGGGTTCAGTTGGTTTTGGATCTGGTCTCCATGGCTGGGCCTTCACACTTAAGCAGTTCTCTGAAATGTATGCTGATAAGTTCAAGATTGACCTGGTTAAACTTATGAACAGGTAATTCTTGTATTTCAACAAATTGTAGTCCAAGTTCATGCTTCTAAAAATTAAGTATACTCAGGTTCTGAATTGTGTTTTCTAGCTCATTTTCTTGTCCCATTGATACTGGTGATAGTGATCAATACTTGCATCGGCGGCAGACCGGGACAGAAATTGAATTCTTAGTACTGATTGGTACAGCATTCCCATGATGAGTGTTTTACAACAAATATTGAGATACAACAAAATTTTAATTAGTTATACACTATAAGATTTGTAAGTTCTTGTTTTAATATCTTCATCGAATTTAGGCTGTGGGGAGAGAACTTCTTCAATGCCCAAACCAAAAAGTGGGCCAAGCAGAAGGACAATGAGAACAAGCGTTCATTCTGTATGTATGTGTTGGACCCTATCTACAAAGTATTTGATGCCATCATGAACTTCAAGAAAGATGAAATTGAAAGCCTGCTCAAGAAAATTGGTGTCACCATTAAACATGAGGATGCTGATAAAGATGGCAAAGCTTTACTTAAGGTAAATATTTCCTTCCCATTTTGATATCAATAATGATTTTGTGCGATTGGGCCAACAGAACTAGAGGTGCCTCTCTGCTCTGACACAATATTATTATTTACTGACAAGAATGTTCATGGAGGGAAAGTTGAGAAGGTTGGCAAAACTTTTTTTGACCTAGTTTCCAACTTGCGAAATTAAAAAAGAAGCATCCATTTCATGTCCATTATTGATAGTCATAATTCTCGGAATTAAGTATTGATGATTGTAAAACAGGTAGTGATGCGTTCTTGGTTGCCAGCTGGTGAAGCTCTACTTCAGATGATTGCCATCCATTTGCCATCACCTGTGGTAGCCCAGAAGTACCGTATGGAGATGTTGTACGAAGGCCCCCATGATGATGAAGCAGCTTTGGGTATCAAGGTAACTATTATTAAATAATAAGCTGAATACAGTAACATAATAATTATGATCTGGTTGGTGGTTGAAGAAAAATGACAATACAATCATTGTTCATGTGTTCAAAATAATTCTAATAATAGCTACCAGACTAATGCTTCTGGCAGAGTAGATAATTTTAGATTTTATTTATTTAACATTTTCTATGCTACTAAGATAATGACATTTTTTTTCACACTATGTATCTGTGTAAATTTCAATTGTTAATATGATTTTATTTGAATACAGGGCTGCGATCCTGAAGCCCCACTTATGATGTATGTGAGCAAAATGGTACCTACATCAGACAAGGGTCGTTTCTATGCCTTTGGACGTGTGTTCTCTGGTAAGGTAGTTACAGGTCAAAAAGCTCGCATTATGGGACCAAACTACCAACCTGGCAAAAAAGAGGTAAGTGTTTATATATTTTTGGCATGTGGTGTTATTTTGGTGATGTCACATTAGCTCTGAGAAACCAGATAGAGAATACATCAATACCGGCTTTCTTTTATTTTTGATATTAATGTATATAAAAGCCAATACAATAAATCACAAATATTAGCATAATTTTTATTTCAATTTTATAATTTTTTATTCAGGATCTGTATGAGAAGACCATCCAGCGTACAATCCTTATGATGGGTCGTTATGTTGAAGCCATTGAAGATGTACCATCCGGTAACATCTGTGGTCTTGTTGGTGTTGACCAGTTCCTTGTTAAGACTGGTACTATTACTACATTCAAGAATGCACATAACATGAAGGTATACATTATCTAAAAAATATTATTTTTACTTAGTTTGTACTTAGTCCCAGTGTTTCCCACCTTCTTCCAATAGATTTTTGGGTGTCAAAGTGGACTTACAGTATCCATCATTCTGGAATTGGTTGTATATTTCCATAGAATATAACCCCATAAATGAATGTAACATCTACACATAGTTTATTGAATATGGATAGTCTATATTGTTTGGTGTACTTGAAACAAATGTCAATTTTTATAATTAACTTGCAGGTTATGAAGTTCAGTGTATCCCCTGTTGTGCGTGTTGCCGTTGAGCCTAAAAACCCTGCTGACCTTCCCAAGCTTGTAGAGGGTCTTAAACGTCTGGCCAAGTCAGATCCTATGGTACAATGTATCAATGAGGAATCTGGTGAACACATTGTTGCAGGTGCTGGGGAACTCCATCTTGAGATCTGTCTTAAGGTAAGATGCAATGATTTTTTAAATAAAATGGTTGTTTGCATAGCAAATGCATTGGTAAGGAGAATTTATTGTTACTTTGTTTATTTCCTCAGGACTTGGAAGAAGATCATGCTTGCATTCCAATCAAGAAATCTGACCCCGTTGTGTCATACCGTGAGACTGTTGCTGAAGAGTCCAACCAAATGTGCCTGTCCAAATCTCCAAACAAGCACAACCGTCTTTTCATGAAGGCTGCACCTATGCCCGATGGTTTACCCGAAGATATTGATGAGGTAATATATATTGAGTGCTTTTTCTTTAGTTGCGCAACATAAAGCAATATTGTCAATTTTATTCTAATGTTCATTGTAACTTGCCTATAGGGTCGTGTAAACCCACGCGACGACTTCAAGACGCGGGCACGTTATCTTACCGAGAAGTATGAGTATGATGTCACTGAAGCCCGTAAGATATGGTGCTTTGGACCTGAAGGCACAGGCCCCAACATCATGGTGGACTGCTCCAAGGGAGTGCAATACCTCAATGAAATCAAAGACTCTGTGGTAGCTGGGTTCCAATGGGCGGCTAAGGAGGGAGTTATGGCTGAGGAGAACTTGAGAGGTGTCCGATTCAATATCTATGATGTGACACTACACACAGACGCCATCCACAGGTTGGTTTAATCATAAACATTTTTACTAACTAAAAATGACATTCATTCTGTTGATTTTTATAATATATTGTATTGTATAAAGTAACAAAAGGATAATGATATTTTAAACATAGAGAACATTGAAACTTTAAGTTCCGATGATTAAATTTAAAAAAAAAAGCATTTCTCTTAGTTTACCACTAATGTATTTATGTTTATTTGCAGAGGTGGTGGACAAATCATTCCAACAACCAGGAGATGTCTGTATGCTTGCCTGTTGACGGCAGCACCAAGGCTTATGGAGCCAGTCTACCTTTGCGAGATTCAGGTAAGCATAATTAAATATGTACCAAATTATAACAATTGTATTTCAAATGTGAATATATGAATAATATTTAATTGATAAAATGTTATTACTCTATAAATTATATCAGTTATCTGAGATAGTGTGATATCATATAAGCATTATTTCTTAAATATGATTTGACAGGTTAGTAAATAGACTTAAAAAAAAGTATAATCATTCATTACAGAGTACCACTACTTATCCTATGTGGCTTGGCTGCACATGCCTTGTTACTGTTCCGAGTGGTGGCAGATTATAAGTTCTTTAAGTTTCGGCATTGGCAACCCAATTTTTTCTCTGCCTGAATAGGGGAACTAACATTTACACCAAATTTTAACACCTGTGATTGGCACTTCCAAAAATAGGGAGTGGGAGGGGGCAATGTAGTGTATAAATTTCTAATTGTTTGGAAATTATTTTAATATTCCTTATTTTCTTCTATATTTAGTGTCCTGAGGTAGCTGTAGGAGGTATCTACGGAGTACTGAACAGACGTCGTGGTCACGTATTTGAGGAGTCTCAAGTGGCTGGTACACCTATGTTCGTGGTTAAGGCATACCTTCCTGTAAACGAGTCCTTTGGCTTCACTGCTGACCTTCGTTCCAACACTGGAGGACAAGCCTTCCCTCAGTGTGTGTTCGACCACTGGCAGATCCTGCCTGGAGACCCATGCGAACAAGGCTCCAAACCCTATGCTGTTGTTCAGGTTAGTTCTAATTTCCTATATTTACTGCAAATTCAAAATAATTTAAAATTACCTTCTGCATACCGTGCCATGCTTTAGCACGTGTGATGTTTCTTCGGCGATGTCACATTTGCTTTGAGAGCAGTGGCTCATGTGGAAGAAGATAATGATTTTGTGTGTGTCTAAACGCTGCAGAGGACCTCTATCCTTATGTCCTGATACTGCTAGCTACGGCATTTGCAATACAGCTATTTTTTGGTATTATATAATTAAAAACATAGTTTTGACGCACACTAACTTTAATTTTCTTTTCCAGGACACAAGAAAACGAAAGGGATTAAAGGAGGGTCTCCCAGATCTAACTCAATATTTGGACAAATTGTAAACGCCATAGTTAATGCAATATATGTAATATAATATGTACTATTCAAGAGCGCCTCACGATTTATTCAATTATATTTCGTTCAATATTGTAATGTTTTTTTTACTGAAACAACTCACAAATTTTTTTAGCAAAATATACAAGAACTAGATACAAAACATCAACAACAGCTTTCTTACAAGTTATCTATCACATTATAATTTAACTCCCTTCACGCTTAATTTGTTTGTTAATATGTTGTTGGGATGCAGGATATCATATTTTACTGTAATTAATTTTAAATTATAATTTTTCTATTGTACGCTTTTGGTTTTCATTTCCTCTGATAGCCAAAAATTCAAGGATTGAGGTTAGTATATTTTTGTTACACTCTATGTATTCACAATAAACTAGTGACCTAATTACTATTTTTCTTTTACAGTTTTTCCTGAGGCCCTGTTACGATAGGTACGCATATAAACTAATAATACTAATTGTAATTTGTAGAACTAAAGTATAAAGAAAATTGAAATGATGATCAAACCACAGACCTGTTCTGATGTCATGAGGAAAATACTAATTATTTAACTGACTTGTTTACTTGTTCTAAATTTGTTTTGTAATTTCTTTGATTTGCATTTAAAATGAATTGTCTTGCAGGTTAGTCACAAGCACATGGTTGAAACTACTATTGAAATGCATTACTTCAGTAAGGTAATTATTATTTAAACAAGTTCATGAAGTAGCTGCATAGTAAGTAACCAGAATTTTTTTGAGGGTAACACATTATGGAGCATTCTATTACAAATGTGTATTATTTGTCCCAAGAGACTGATTCTATGATAAAAAAATTGTAAATCATCTTAGTTGTAATAAAATGATGACAATACTTAAACCCTGATGACTCTATGAGGGTGTTACAAGCTCAACAGGCCTGACAAAGATAATTGTTATAATAACATATAATACATAACAATATTCACTGCTATAACATTTAATATATTGTGTTTATTGTTTTAGGTGAAATTGAAGCATGGTGTTGGAAACTTGAGGTGAATTGGTAAGCATATTTTTTTTCTCTTTAGTTGTGAATAATCATTTTAGTTTAAATAGTTAACTATACTATATCATAATAAATATCATGAGCCTGTATTTGTCTATGTAAAAAGTTACATCAAAATAATAAGTTTAGGAACGAGATGTGTAGGCATCAGTTTTAGAATTTCTAAACAAGAATCGAAAATTAAAAGATATACTTTAAGGTTGTCTACTTTGATTGAATTATTTTATGAACTGATGATGATGAAAAAATGTTACCCTGACGCCTCTGTGAGGGAGTTACAAGCTCAACAGGCCTGAATATATTATGAATATAGACAAAGAACAGTACTTGTATGATTAGTATTAAAGAAAAGCATTTGTTGTTTAGGTGGGGTGAACTGAACCAGGTGCCATCAATCAGTTGCCACAATCATCACCTGGATCACCATGAGGTGATTTGAAAGAGTAGAGGTATCTTTGATGTTACAAAAGAATGAATGTATAATTTTTCTTTTAAATGCCGTTTATGGAGACGCGTTTTCCTCCTTCTCAACAGCTTCTCAGCAGATTATACAAAACGCGACAGCATAGCTCTGTTGTGCCAGCCTGATTCGGCTGCAGTGAAACCAATAGTGATAACTCTTCAATAAACAACAATCACTTCGAAGCTGAGAGGAATTACTAAGTAATCTTTCGAAATGATGATTAAATCACAGACCTGTTCTGAATTATTTTGAGGTCACAATAATTTTATTCCTGAATCTTCTTACCCATGATACAAATGTTGCATTTCTTTGTGGAAATAAAATAACAATAACTTCTCTTTTTCAGGTATGAAGTACGGCAAATTATAATTGTACATATGGGTGTGTATGCTAAAAATAAATTGCAATCACATTTTGTTTGTTATAATTATTTATCATCCTTATTGTGAGACCTATGAATATTGTCTGATTGCATCCAAATGACTTGTCTGTAACGGGCATGGGGGCATGGACCGGACCTTTAAAACAACATCCTTTTGTAGTAGTTCATAAAATACCATTTAAATTTACAACATACAGTACCCATATAATCAATTAAGTAAAACTTCATGGGCGAGCCATTTTCATGGATTTGGCTACGGAATTAATAAAATGTCTTTGTAAGTACACATTAAAATCCCCAGCCAATACGTCCATATTTAATTTAACCGTTTCAGAGACAACTAGTCCGACCGAAACTGGTTTTTCAGCCGTTGCCGAAGTTTCGGCCTGAGTCTCCGTTTCGGATGTAACCGAAGCTCCCGTGTTCATATTTGAATACCTTTAATTTACTCAAGCCTATACTACATTTTATTATTTATGAAATTTTAATTTGAATACATAATAGTGCCACTGCTGCATTACATCAACCTGTTGAACCCTTTTTTTTGTGGCTAAGGGGAATGCATTTACGCATGATACCTGGGGACCCGGGTAGGCCCGGACAGACCTATGTTGGACTTTCATTAGGTAGCAGTACCAACAACCCCTACGAACTTCAGCCGCTATTAGTGGAGGGTCCCGGATATTCAGGCAACAGGAACTCTCCAGCGACATACTGGTTCTCGGCCAAAAGGTGATGATTCCATGTCGTGGTAACTACAACAAATTAAATTTATGTAAGAATAACGTTTGCCGGGAAAGCTAGTTGCCAATAATTTCTGTAGCGAAATAAAGATTTACTTTGATACTTTTTTTCACAACTTTGGTTACATATTCGAAGTTTCATACACTTTGAGAAAATAGTATATAGCCTTTGTTCATCACAAATAATGTAGGATTGTAATGGTAAGATTTTTTCAAACCGGTTTTAGTAGTTTCCTCTATGATATTAGTATAGATAATTTACCAGTTCAACCAATCTGTAACAATATCAATCGTTATTTTTTTCAGTGATTATAAGTGTAGATTACAAGTTTTAGTGCTACTTCGTTAGATTAGTCGTAATTAGGATTATTTCTACTGTAAGCTGAATCTTTCATAAATTTCGTAATTTTATGTGAAGAGCAAGGTTCCAGCTTTATAACTGGAAGTAACCTTACTTCCCGTTAACCTAGAATCATGAATTTGAGCGGGAAGTGGGTATTTCTGATAATCTTTGAGACTTGGATCCAACTCCAATATTCGCCGAACAGAGGGCGTCCTTTTAAAAACAGAATCCAGTATTCAAATGTCGTGAATTGTATCGTCATTATCGCATCTAACTTTGCATCGAATTAGTGATATAATAATACAAGAGGTGACATCGAAGGACACTTATGTTAACAATATTATTGCACAACGAAAGTATGTATCAAATGTGCCCACATAAAAGAAAGTAAAATTTGTTTCGGAGTTCTTCCTAAGTTGCAATTTGTTGTACATCAATTTAACCGTATGAGAGCTGCAAATCTGTTAATTTTTTTTATCTAAAATTCAAGTAAAATGTTTATAAGTTCTATTCAGCCCAACCAGCTATTTAAATGTTTGCTTATTGATATGTTACGTATACGCGAATGTTAAGTCATTACAATAAAACTACTTTTACGTATTTTATCGCGCTTTATTAAATTATTTATGTAGCCCGACGTTTCAGAAGCTGTACAGCAACCATGGTCACGGGTGGGCTGAGATGACAGATGTCCTGATGTACCAAGTTCTTAAAAGTACCCGAAGTATGAAGAACACTGGTTAACAGCATAAAAAATGCGCTGAACAATAACAAAACGATTAAGAACATTCCTTGATTGTGACTATGGCCTCTCCTATATAGGGCAAACTAAAAGATCTATAAAATCTCGCGTTAAAGAACATACCCGAAATGAAACACTGACGTGTTACAAAATCTGCGGTCTGTGAGTATGCTGAAGTTGGCCCCTGCCATTACATTAGATTTGATAGAGCGCAAATCCTCACTAGGGAACACCGATTTCTTCCAAGGAAGATCCTTATTATCAATATATTAATAATCAATATGGTTTTAAGAACGGTATTTCTACAGAGGATACAGTTCTGGCTCTGACGGAAGAAATCTCTACTCATCTCGATTGTGGTGATAAATGTGTGGGCGTTTTCATGGACCTGACGAAGGCTTCCGACACCATCTCTGTTCCTATCTTACGGAAAAAGTTATACGACACTGGTATAAGAGGTACTATACAATCTCTATTTATCGACTATCTCGCTGGTCGTCAGAATCGAACAGAATTGGTTATATTATAAGCCGTCCACAACTGGTACTTTATGGCGGTCCATAGGGCAGTGTCATCGGCCCCACTCTGTTCTTAATCTATGTAAACGATATATGCAAGTATAAAATTCAAAATTGTAAAATACGCTGATGACACTGCCCTCTTATTCAATGCAAAAACTTGATCTTAAAGAACTAACAGAAATGGGCATTTCTCAATTTAGTATTCAATTATTTAACAACAAATTTGCTTACCTTAAAAGTTCAGGAAACTAAATATATACCTTTTTCCATTAATAACATCACAATCGAATTCAAATTTTAAGCTTAAAGTGCATAACTGCAATCACCATGTTCCTGTGCTTACACCAATAGATCGACACATATAAAATATCTTGGTGTAGTGATAGACCAACATCTGAGGTGGTCGAATCACATAGAAAGTGTTTCGGAGCCGATTTGAAAACTTATATGGTTCAGAAGACTGAGACATGTCGCTAAAAAAGAAATCTTAATTAAGACGCAATCAGTCATAAGTTACTGTATACCCGTATGGGCAGGTGCTCTAAAAACAAATAGTTCTGCTTGAGAGAGCCCAAAGATCTCTTTTAAAGGTTAAGTTCAAGAAACTCGCCACTCAACCTTTGATTTATA
This sequence comes from Eumaeus atala, assembly GCA_017140195.1. Lineage (NCBI taxonomy): Eukaryota > Metazoa > Arthropoda > Insecta > Lepidoptera > Lycaenidae > Eumaeus > Eumaeus atala. The sequence goes on along the minus strand of JAFELO010000381.1, from coordinate 648,639 downwards.
CAAATCTTGTGAACTTTTCACTATCCGCCAAATTTATATACTAAATTGTGTTCTAAGAAAGCATAGTACGGTGACCTATCCAGATCAAAGAACAAACAGAAGAAATGCCAACATATATCCAATCCCTAAATATAAAACAAAGTTTTGGCAAAAACAATTTCTATTGCAATCATCGTACAGGTACAAGTAAATGAAAAGTAGACACAACATATACCCTATGACACGATTTAAAGTTAAAAATCTGGCATTACAAATTCGGCTTCTCCGGTGCACTTGGGTTTCCGTGCGCACATGTGGGACTTCACGATCCCGACACTTAAAACAGAGCCACTGGGCGTGGATAACCTCCGCGCGACCACTCGGCAAGCGCTCTGGATTGTGCGTAGTGCCCACAACCCCGAGACGGCAATTACGGATTGGTTACTAAGTAACCTCGCAGCAATTGTTTCTTAGTAGTGGGGTAGCCAGGAGTGGTCGCCACAAGCGCACTGGAAAGACGTCCGAACTTAGCGAAGGCTGGGCCAATCCTGAAATTCATCCTGAAAATGTTTCGCAATATACATTATTTAATAAAGCTAGATAGAGCCTTATTAAATTGAAGTGGATATCCGCCTCTTTGACAAGTGTTAGTGTCCCATTTTAGCACTCGCGCACATAGCATTGAAGAACAATAGAGAAGTAACATGTGAAAACAGTACTAATTTTGTCAACCTAATCGCACACAGCACACTGAACAGCAAGAAATGAATTAAAAAAAGAGACAGTGTACTTTACGGTCCCCTTCTGCTGACTTCCCTTCTCTATCTATGCTATCTCTATGCTTTTTCTTCTCGGAGTGCGCGCTCCAGGTCTCAAGCCTCCATGACAAAATTCACGCTAAACGTCATTACGTCAAAATTCAAAATGTCAAATTAAGTAATAAATCGAATTTTTCAAGGTTGTAGTTTTGCGCATGCCATGTTTTAGTATCAGCAATCGTATTAACTACAAGTAATCGGTTCCACCACTTCATGTGGAGTAGATTGTTTCGACCCTTTTCTATTTATATTAAAAATATGCTGCCTGAAGTCGTTTTCGTGCTCGGAGCGCCAGGTGCCGGCAAAGGAACACAGTGTTCGCTAATTGCTAAAGAATATGGTTTTGTGCATCTTTCCGCTGGCGATTTATTACGCGAAGAACGGCAGAGGCCCGGCTCCGAGTACGGTGAGATGATTGAAGAGAAAATTCGTAACGGAGATATTGTTCCCGTCGAGGTTACCTGTTCTCTTCTTCATAAAGCCATGAAAAAATCTGGAAAAACGCGATTTCTTATAGATGGATTCCCTCGTAATAAAGACAATTTAGATGGATGGGAACGTGTCATGTCGGATAAGACAAAGTTATTATTCGTACTATTTTTTGAATGCAGTCGTGAATTATGTACAGATAGATGCATAAACCGCGGAGCATCAGGTAGCGGCCGCTCGGATGACAACATAGAGAGCCTTCAGAAAAGATTCAACACATACATCAATGACACCATGCCGATTATACAGCACTATGAAAACCAGAATTATGTCAGAAGAATTAACGGAGAACATCCTGCAGAAGATGTATTTAATGATGTAAGGAAGATATTCGATAAGGTAAAAGAAAATGGTGTCCCTAATGAAATTTAAAATGTTTAGTTAAAACCAGACCTAGTGTCTTATTGGAATGAAATTCAAAATGTTTAGTTAAAACCAGACAATAGCCAGTTCAAAAGTTAGTTTAACATGGTTAGTTAATAAACATTAAAGAAAGAGTAATTAACTATTTAGGTATAACAGCAAAATCTACCAAATAACATTATAGGTAATATACATTTGGAATAAATACTTTTCTGACAATCACTACAATCTCCTGACAATCTATACATATATAAATCTCATGTCAGGATATTTGGCAAGGCTTATTAATAAAGCAAAGATATATAACTTTGTCCAACTTAAATTATAGGCTATATATATATATTTCCATAAATAAGTAGAAACTAGAACAGCCAGAGCAGTGAGTGGCCCAGGCAACAAGTATTTAATAAATTTAAATTTTATCTCAAACTGTAAAGGTCATTTGATATTCTTTCCTTAAGCTAACATTTAGTATGACATTCAACTTTTATGAGAAATGAAAGTCAACTGTGTCATATTGGTTTTATTGTAAATCAGGCATTACATATTTGCACATGTAAGAGGAGGTAAGTGTGATATATACTTTACAGGAAATGCAAAAAATTGACTATCTCAAAGGTTACCTAGAGTATTTCAACAATGATTATCTCTTTAAATATTGCATTAAACACATAGCTGTTTTACAGTAATGAAAAAACAATAGAAACTTAGTGAAAAAGCGAAAACCACCAAGAAACACATAGTGAATTTTGCATGCGCAATGATGATTAGCTTAATTTTATATAACATATGTAGGTTTAAGTAAGTACATGAAGCATCCTTTATTACAAGGTCAGAAATCTTATCACACTTATATGGCAATAGCATATTGTTTTTTTATTGGTTGCAGGTATATATTTTATAATCTGTTTTGAATATATTTCAATATGTATTTAAATTAAGCAATAGTCTAGTTTGGTAATTGAAATACTTATTTAGTTGTCAATGAATTTTAAAATGATTTGTGATTGGATACTGTACAGGCACTTTGTAATCGTAATCAGGTAAATTAATCTTAGAATGATCGACAGTTATGTACTGTACCACAAACAGTGAACTAGTTCGTCTGTGTTAAGTTCTTTCACTGCTTAGACAAATGGATTATATAATAATGTTTATATTTATTATAAAAGAAATAGTTGTGGTAATAAATAGCATGTCCATAAAAGCAGTGCAAAAAAGAATATTCCCTGGTAAATCACTAACTGAATAACTAACACTTAACCATCACCATTAAAAGTGTAGATATTTAAGTTATTTTATTTTACCAGCTAATGATGAAAACGAAATATATCAGAGCTAATTACATAAAGGCAGGCTTATGTACAAATATGTTCCTGTCATAAATCGGGTGCTTACACTGACTTCAAAGTATTTGTGGAATATACATGTCAGAGCTGGCGTGTCTGGATACAGAGATGATAACTGACCAAGTGCAAACCAGCCCTTATATTATCCACAAATGTGTTATTTTTTATTACAACATACCAATTAGAAGATAAGTATAAAGTACCTATAAGTCTAGCACTTAGCATGTTTATGCCATGTGAATATGCAGTTGTATAATTTAAATTATAAAATTGTTTTATAGGGTAAAATGTTTAGTGTGTATGTATTATATGTAAATAAACTGAATAAATCATTTATATTATGTTTAATTGTTTTAACCTCTTTTTTGCTAACTCCATTGTTCTGCATGCTCCTAACTGCCCTTTCTTGCTTACAACTGTGCTGAGGCTAAGCCTGTGGACACTAGGCCAAATAAATATGAAATATAGTTCCTACATACTGTGCAGATCCAACAGGCTCGACATAATGAAATGAAATAAAAATTAAGTCAAATTGTTGCTCAAATTAGAACAATGGAATAATAAAATGAAGCCTTAGGTACAGAAGCTATCACCATGTACGTAACATGGTGATGATAATATTAATGCATATTTATGCCATTAATATATTTATACCTTTTTTCATAAATTTGACGACTACCGGCGCCCATAGACACCCGCAAAATTTACGTTTTTCTCTTTGACTTTACGAGGGAGCATCACGTGAGCGAGAGGTAAGATCCTGATCTCGTCGTTTTTAATAAGCGTTAAAAATCTATTGGGAACTAGTTCTAAATTATGTGGAACACTGACGTCTAGCGTAACGCTTTACAGCACTTACGTCTTGTACACCATACGTTTAGTTTAGATCATATGCTCTTTCGAAGTTTCTTACTTCTAACTGCAAGATACTGCGGCAAAGACGCTACACACAGCTTATGCCGCCTCCATAACTGATCTCGGGGGCTACGGTGGGTAACCTGATGCTACTGCACTACCCAGACGTCAGAGAGGGCTGATTTCGTTTGACGGGGGATGCTCTTTGCACATCTCATATTCTTGATATATTGAAAATGGGGCTAAAGAGCAACAGCAGGAGGCGCTTTTGTGCCCTAATGATTTGTTGTTCCAGGGCACCTCACCAAAGGCGGCATTGTTGGTGCTCGCGGTGGTTTTTGTGGGTATACATACGGCACTATAATGCGTCGTGTGCTCCACACACCACTGGACCCCACCAGGGCCGGCGATGGCGCATGAATGCGTCTCCCTGCGTCATCAAAAATGGTTGTCGCAGCGTTCTCTCTATTTATCAGTATTACAAGGGACCTAGGAGGCACCCCCACGCACGATGCCCGCGGGGATTATCATCGGATCCCATCCAGGACCGGCGGCAATGCGTAAGTGTATTTCCTCGAAAAAACGAGAATTGGCACCTACTAACAGAACAAAACTCAAACCAGAGCTGGATCTACCAAACAATCTGTTACATCTAACAATTGATTTGTATTTATACTATATTTTGTTAATTGGGGCTAATTAAGCTTGAAGACTGCCGACGCCCATTAACATCCGCACAATTGCTATGCATATGGGTTGCCCTCCTTTCCTCCTCCTCTCCAATACATAATTTATATTTTTTTTGTAGTTAGGTACATACATACAAAATACATAATCATATTTTTATAATTACGATTATTTATAATTTAAGAAGAGTAATTAAAAACTCATTGAATCGAAATACTTGATAGATTTCTATTTGTCATTAATAGATCAATACTTGTCTAACGAAGATTGCTAAACGCTGAATTGGAATTAAATAGAATTCTCGAAAAATGGCTCGTAAAGTAGTTACTATTCAAGATATTATTGAAACGAACGAGGAGTTCGAGGAATATCTGATAACCTACTACGATAAGTTGATATGTAAGTCAATTTGATTTGAGGGCAGTCCCAAGCTTGATGCAGACTAAAAATCCGCACAAACGATCGTCTTCTCTGCCTTTACGCTACGTTAAAAACCACTTTTTCAAATGCAAAGTCCCCTTCTTTAACGTCGTCTGTCTTAGTACACTTGGGATACTGCGACGATACATCAATTATGAAAATCCGTTTAGTGGTGCGAGAGGTATGAGCTAAAAAAAATATTACATACAGGTAATGCATGGAGCCTCCGGGGTCGAAACATGACCTCTTAATCTAGGACTGGTCCGCAAGTTTGCGGTAACTCAACGGGCTCTCGAAAGTGCTACGTTGAATGTTTCTCAGTCCGTCAGAATTCGTAACAAAGTCATAAGGCAGAGAACTAAATCATAGGATATCCCGCGAAGAATATTATCGCTAAAGTGGCAATGGGCTGGTCACTCAGAAGAACCGATGCAGATGGGCCAGTAAGATTCTGGATTGGTGGCCGCGTTTAGGAAAACGAAATGTTGGTTGACAGTTCACTAGGCGGGAAGACGATCTACGATATACATGCAGTAATGCGAGTAGCAGGAGATCGGCCGTCTTAGCCGTGGACCGATAAG